>CAVMJV010000396.1:0-47640 GCA_963681835.1 Meloidogyne enterolobii
TCTAAATTTTCGAAGAGAAAATATTTGTATAGAACTTCTAGAATTTGGCTATCCGGCCTTTTAGAGGCTCAATTTAATTGTTTTCTAAATTTTCGAAGAGAAAATATTTGTATAGAACTTCTAGAATTTGGCTATCCGGCCTTTCAGAGGCTCAATTTAATTGTTTTCTAAATTTTTGAAGAGAAAATATTTGTATAGAACTTCTAGAATTTGGCTATGCGGCCTTTTAGAGGCCTTTTAGAGGCTCAATTTAATTGTTTTCTAAATTTTCGAAGAGAAAATATTTGTATAGAACTTCTAGAATTTGGCTATCCGGCCTTTCAGAGGCTCAATTTAATTGTTTTCTAAATTTTCGAAGAGAAAATATTTGTATAGAACTTCTAGAATTTGGCTTTCCGGCCTTTCAGAGGCTCAATTTAATTGTTTTCTAAATTTTCGAAGAGAAAATATTTGTATAGAACTTCTAGAATTTGGCTATCCGGCCTTTTAGAGGCTCAATTTAATTGTTTTCTAAATTTTCGAAGAGAAAATATTTGTATAGAACTTCTAGAATTTGGCTATCCGGCCTTTCAGAGGCTCAATTTAATTGTTTTCTAAATTTTCGAAGAGAAAATATTTGTATAGAACTTCTAGAATTTGGCTTTCCGGCCTTTTAGAGGCTCAATTTAATTGTTTTCTAAATTTTCGAAGAGAAAATATTTGTATAGAACTTCTAGAATTTGGCTATCCGGCCTTTCAGAGGCTCAATTTAATTGTTTTCTAAATTTTCGAAGAGAAAATATTTGTATAGAACTTCTAGAATTTGGCTATCCGGCCTTTCAGAGGCTCAGTTTAATTGTTTTCTAAATTTTCGAAGAGAAAATATTTGTATAGAACTTCTAGAATTTGGCTATCCGGCCTTTTAGAGGCTCAATTTAATTGTTTTCTAAATTTTCGAAGAGAAAATATTTGTATAGAACTTCTAGAATTTGGCTATCCGGCCTTTCAGAGGCTCAATTTAATTGTTTTCTAAATTTTCGAAGAGAAAATATTTGTATAGAACTTCTAGAATTTGGCTATGCGGCCTTTTAGAGGCCTTTTAGAGGCTCAATTTAATTGTTTTCTAAATTTTCGAAGAGAAAATATTTGTATAGAACTTCTAGAATTTGGCTATCCGGCCTTTCAGAGGCTCAATTTAATTGTTTTCTAAATTTTCGAAGAGAAAATATTTGTATAGAACTTCTAGAATTTGGCTTTCCGGCCTTTTAGAGGCTCAATTTAATTGTTTTCTAAATTTTCGAAGAGAAAATATTTGTATAGAACTTCTAGAATTTGGCTATCCGGCCTTTTAGAGGCTCAATTTTATTATTTTCCAAATTTTCGAAGAGAAAATATTTGTATAGAACTTCTAGAATTTGGCTATCCGGCCTTTTAGAGGCTCAATTTAATTGTTTTCTAAATTTTCGAAGAGAAAATATTTGTATAGAACTTCTAGAATTTGGCTATCCGGCCTTTCAGAGGCTCAATTTAATTGTTTTCTAAATTTTCGAAGAGAAAATATTTGTATAGAACTTCTAGAATTTGGCTTTCCGGCCTTTCAGAGGCTCAATTTAATTGTTTTCTAAATTTTCGAAGAGAAAATATTTGTATAGAACTTCTAGAATTTGGCTATCCGGCCTTTTAGAGGCTCAATTTAATTGTTTTCTAAATTTTCGAAGAGAAAATATTTGTATAGAACTTCTAGAATTTGGCTATCCGGCCTTTCAGAGGCTCAATTTAATTGTTTTCTAAATTTTCGAAGAGAAAATATTTGTATAGAACTTCTAGAATTTGGCTTTCCGGCCTTTTAGAGGCTCAATTTAATTGTTTTCTAAATTTTCGAAGAGAAAATATTTGTATAGAACTTCTAGAATTTGGCTATCCGGCCTTTCAGAGGCTCAATTTAATTGTTTTCTAAATTTTCGAAGAGAAAATATTTGTATAGAACTTCTAGAATTTGGCTATCCGGCCTTTCAGAGGCTCAGTTTAATTGTTTTCTAAATTTTCGAAGAGAAAATATTTGTATAGAACTTCTAGAATTTGGCTATCCGGCCTTTTAGAGGCTCAATTTAATTGTTTTCTAAATTTTCGAAGAGAAAATATTTGTATAGAACTTCTAGAATTTGGCTATCCGGCCTTTCAGAGGCTCAATTTAATTGTTTTCTAAATTTTCGAAGAGAAAATATTTGTATAGAACTTCTAGAATTTGGCTATCCGGCCTTTTAGAGGCTCAATTTAATTGTTTTCTAAATTTTCGAAGAGAAAATATTTGTATAGAACTTCTAGAATTTGGCTATCCGGCCTTTCAGAGGCTCAATTTAATTGTTTTCTAAATTTTCGAAGAGAAAATATTTGTATAGAACTTCTAGAATTTGGCTATGCGGCCTTTTAGAGGCCTTTTAGAGGCTCAATTTAATTGTTTTCTAAATTTTCGAAGAGAAAATATTTGTATAGAACTTCTAGAATTTGGCTATCCGGCCTTTCAGAGGCTCAATTTAATTGTTTTCTAAATTTTCGAAGAGAAAATATTTGTATAGAACTTCTAGAATTTGGCTTTCCGGCCTTTTAGAGGCTCAATTTAATTGTTTTCTAAATTTTCGAAGAGAAAATATTTGTATAGAACTTCTAGAATTTGGCTATCCGGCCTTTTAGAGGCTCAATTTTATTATTTTCCAAATTTTCGAAGAGAAAATATTTGTATAGAACTTCTAGAATTTGGCTATCCGGCCTTTTAGAGGCTCAATTTAATTATTTTCTAAATTTTAGAAGAGAAAATATTTGTATAGAACTTCTAGAATTTGGCTATCCGGCCTTTTAGAGGCTCAATTTAATTATTTTCTAAATTTTCGAAGAGAAAATATTTGTATAGAACTTCTAGAATTTGGCTATCCGGCCTTTTAGAGGCTCAATTTAATTATTTTCTAAATTTTCGAAGAGAAAATATTTGTATAGAACTTCTAGAATTTGGCTATCCGGCTTTTTAGAGGCTCAATTTAATTGTTTTCTAAATTTTAGAAGAGAAAATATTTGTATAGAACTTCTAGAATTTGGCTATCCGGCCTTTCAGAGGCTCAATTTAATAGTTTTCTAAATTTTCGAAGAGAAAATATTTGTATAGAACTTCTAGAATTTGGCTATGCGGCCTTTTAGAGGCCTTTTAGAGGCTCAATTTAATTGTTTTCTAAATTTTCGAAGAGAAAATATTTGTATAGAACTTCTAGAATTTGGCTATCCGGCCTTTCAGAGGCTCAGTTTAATTGTTTTCTAAATTTTCGAAGAGAAAATATTTGTATAGAACTTCTAGAATTTGGCTATGCGGCCTTTTAGAGGCCTTTTAGAGGCTCAATTTAATTGTTTTCTAAATTTTCGAAGAGAAAATATTTGTATAGAACTTCTAGAATTTGGCTATCCGGCCTTTCAGAGGCTCAGTTTAATTGTTTTCTAAATTTTCGAAGAGAAAATATTTGTATAGAACTTCTAGAATTTGGCTATCCGGCCTTTTAGAGGCTCAATTTAATTGTTTTCTAAATTTTCGAAGAGAAAATATTTGTATAGAACTTCTAGAATTTGGCTATCCGGCCTTTCAGAGGCTCAATTTAATTGTTTTCTAAATTTTCGAAGAGAAAATATTTGTATAGAACTTCTAGAATTTGGCTATCCGGCCTTTTAGAGGCTCAATTTAATTGTTTTCTAAATTTTCGAAGAGAAAATATTTGTATAGAACTTCTAGAATTTGGCTATCCGGCCTTTTAGAGGCTCAATTTAATTGTTTTCTAAATTTTCGAAGAGAAAATATTTGTATAGAACTTCTAGAATTTGGCTATCCGGCCTTTCAGAGGCTCAATTTAATTGTTTTCTAAATTTTCGAAGAGAAAATATTTGTATAGAACTTCTAGAATTTGGCTATGCGGCCTTTCAGAGGCTCAATTTAATTGTTTTCTAAATTTTCGAAGAGAAAATATTTGTATAGAACTTCTAGAATTTGGCTATCCGGCCTTTCAGAGGCTCAATTTAATTGTTTTCTAAATTTTCGAAGAGAAAATATTTGTATAGAACTTCTAGAATTTGGCTATCCGGCCTTTTAGAGGCTCAATTTAATTGTTTTCTAAATTTTCGAAGAGAAAATATTTGTATAGAACTTCTAGAATTTGGCTATCCGGCCTTTTAGAGGCTCAATTTAATTGTTTTCTAAATTTTCGAAGAGAAAATATTTGTATAGAACTTCTAGAATTTGGCTATCCGGCCTTTCAGAGGCTCAATTTAATTGTTTTCTAAATTTTCGAAGAGAAAATATTTGTATAGAACTTCTAGAATTTGGCTATGCGGCCTTTCAGAGGCTCAATTTAATTGTTTTCTAAATTTTCGAAGAGAAAATATTTGTATAGAACTTCTAGAATTTGGCTATCCGGCCTTTTAGAGGCTCAATTTAATTGTTTTCTAAATTTTCGAAGAGAAAATATTTGTATAGAACTTCTAGAATTTGGCTATCCGGCCTTTCAGAGGCTCAATTTAATTGTTTTCTAAATTTTCGAAGAGAAAATATTTGTATAGAACTTCTAGAATTTGGCTATCCGGCCTTTCAGAGGCTCAGTTTAATTGTTTTCTAAATTTTCGAAGAGAAAATATTTGTATAGAACTTCTAGAATTTGGCTATCCGGCCTTTCAGAGGCTCAATTTAATTGTTTTCTAAATTTTCGAAGAGAAAATATTTGTATAGAACTTCTAGAATTTGGCTATGCGGCCTTTTAGAGGCCTTTTAGAGGCTCAATTTAATTGTTTTCTAAATTTTCGAAGAGAAAATATTTGTATAGAACTTCTAGAATTTGGCTATCCGGCCTTTCAGAGGCTCAGTTTAATTGTTTTCTAAATTTTCGAAGAGAAAATATTTGTATAGAACTTCTAGAATTTGGCTATCCGGCCTTTTAAGGCTCAATTTAATTGTTTTCTAAATTTTCGAAGAGAAAATATTTGTATAGAACTTCTAGAATTTGGCTATCCGGCCTTTCAGAGGCTCAATTTAATTGTTTTCTAAATTTTCGAAGAGAAAATATTTGTATAGAACTTCTAGAATTTGGCTATCCGGCCTTTTAGAGGCTCAATTTAATTGTTTTCTAAATTTTCGAAGAGAAAATATTTGTATAGAACTTCTAGAATTTGGCTATCCGGCCTTTCAGAGGCTCAATTTAATTGTTTTCTAAATTTTTGAAGAGAAAATATTTGTATAGAACTTCTAGAATTTGGCTATGCGGCCTTTTAGAGGCCTTTTAGAGGCTCAATTTAATTGTTTTCTAAATTTTCGAAGAGAAAATATTTGTATAGAACTTCTAGAATTTGGCTATCCGGCCTTTCAGAGGCTCAATTTAATTGTTTTCTAAATTTTCGAAGAGAAAATATTTGTATAGAACTTCTAGAATTTGGCTTTCCGGCCTTTCAGAGGCTCAATTTAATTGTTTTCTAAATTTTCGAAGAGAAAATATTTGTATAGAACTTCTAGAATTTGGCTATCCGGCCTTTTAGAGGCTCAATTTAATTGTTTTCTAAATTTTCGAAGAGAAAATATTTGTATAGAACTTCTAGAATTTGGCTATCCGGCCTTTCAGAGGCTCAATTTAATTGTTTTCTAAATTTTCGAAGAGAAAATATTTGTATAGAACTTCTAGAATTTGGCTTTCCGGCCTTTTAGAGGCTCAATTTAATTGTTTTCTAAATTTTCGAAGAGAAAATATTTGTATAGAACTTCTAGAATTTGGCTATCCGGCCTTTCAGAGGCTCAATTTAATTGTTTTCTAAATTTTCGAAGAGAAAATATTTGTATAGAACTTCTAGAATTTGGCTATCCGGCCTTTCAGAGGCTCAGTTTAATTGTTTTCTAAATTTTCGAAGAGAAAATATTTGTATAGAACTTCTAGAATTTGGCTATCCGGCCTTTTAGAGGCTCAATTTAATTGTTTTCTAAATTTTCGAAGAGAAAATATTTGTATAGAACTTCTAGAATTTGGCTATCCGGCCTTTCAGAGGCTCAATTTAATTGTTTTCTAAATTTTCGAAGAGAAAATATTTGTATAGAACTTCTAGAATTTGGCTATGCGGCCTTTTAGAGGCCTTTTAGAGGCTCAATTTAATTGTTTTCTAAATTTTCGAAGAGAAAATATTTGTATAGAACTTCTAGAATTTGGCTATCCGGCCTTTCAGAGGCTCAATTTAATTGTTTTCTAAATTTTCGAAGAGAAAATATTTGTATAGAACTTCTAGAATTTGGCTTTCCGGCCTTTTAGAGGCTCAATTTAATTGTTTTCTAAATTTTCGAAGAGAAAATATTTGTATAGAACTTCTAGAATTTGGCTATCCGGCCTTTTAGAGGCTCAATTTTATTATTTTCCAAATTTTCGAAGAGAAAATATTTGTATAGAACTTCTAGAATTTGGCTATCCGGCCTTTTAGAGGCTCAATTTAATTGTTTTCTAAATTTTCGAAGAGAAAATATTTGTATAGAACTTCTAGAATTTGGCTATCCGGCCTTTCAGAGGCTCAATTTAATTGTTTTCTAAATTTTCGAAGAGAAAATATTTGTATAGAACTTCTAGAATTTGGCTTTCCGGCCTTTCAGAGGCTCAATTTAATTGTTTTCTAAATTTTCGAAGAGAAAATATTTGTATAGAACTTCTAGAATTTGGCTATCCGGCCTTTTAGAGGCTCAATTTAATTGTTTTCTAAATTTTCGAAGAGAAAATATTTGTATAGAACTTCTAGAATTTGGCTATCCGGCCTTTCAGAGGCTCAATTTAATTGTTTTCTAAATTTTCGAAGAGAAAATATTTGTATAGAACTTCTAGAATTTGGCTTTCCGGCCTTTTAGAGGCTCAATTTAATTGTTTTCTAAATTTTCGAAGAGAAAATATTTGTATAGAACTTCTAGAATTTGGCTATCCGGCCTTTCAGAGGCTCAATTTAATTGTTTTCTAAATTTTCGAAGAGAAAATATTTGTATAGAACTTCTAGAATTTGGCTATCCGGCCTTTCAGAGGCTCAGTTTAATTGTTTTCTAAATTTTCGAAGAGAAAATATTTGTATAGAACTTCTAGAATTTGGCTATCCGGCCTTTTAGAGGCTCAATTTAATTGTTTTCTAAATTTTCGAAGAGAAAATATTTGTATAGAACTTCTAGAATTTGGCTATCCGGCCTTTCAGAGGCTCAATTTAATTGTTTTCTAAATTTTCGAAGAGAAAATATTTGTATAGAACTTCTAGAATTTGGCTATCCGGCCTTTTAGAGGCTCAATTTAATTGTTTTCTAAATTTTCGAAGAGAAAATATTTGTATAGAACTTCTAGAATTTGGCTATCCGGCCTTTCAGAGGCTCAATTTAATTGTTTTCTAAATTTTCGAAGAGAAAATATTTGTATAGAACTTCTAGAATTTGGCTATGCGGCCTTTTAGAGGCCTTTTAGAGGCTCAATTTAATTGTTTTCTAAATTTTCGAAGAGAAAATATTTGTATAGAACTTCTAGAATTTGGCTATCCGGCCTTTCAGAGGCTCAATTTAATTGTTTTCTAAATTTTCGAAGAGAAAATATTTGTATAGAACTTCTAGAATTTGGCTTTCCGGCCTTTTAGAGGCTCAATTTAATTGTTTTCTAAATTTTCGAAGAGAAAATATTTGTATAGAACTTCTAGAATTTGGCTATCCGGCCTTTTAGAGGCTCAATTTTATTATTTTCCAAATTTTCGAAGAGAAAATATTTGTATAGAACTTCTAGAATTTGGCTATCCGGCCTTTTAGAGGCTCAATTTAATTATTTTCTAAATTTTAGAAGAGAAAATATTTGTATAGAACTTCTAGAATTTGGCTATCCGGCCTTTTAGAGGCTCAATTTAATTATTTTCTAAATTTTCGAAGAGAAAATATTTGTATAGAACTTCTAGAATTTGGCTATCCGGCCTTTTAGAGGCTCAATTTAATTATTTTCTAAATTTTCGAAGAGAAAATATTTGTATAGAACTTCTAGAATTTGGCTATCCGGCTTTTTAGAGGCTCAATTTAATTGTTTTCTAAATTTTAGAAGAGAAAATATTTGTATAGAACTTCTAGAATTTGGCTATCCGGCCTTTCAGAGGCTCAATTTAATAGTTTTCTAAATTTTCGAAGAGAAAATATTTGTATAGAACTTCTAGAATTTGGCTATGCGGCCTTTTAGAGGCCTTTTAGAGGCTCAATTTAATTGTTTTCTAAATTTTCGAAGAGAAAATATTTGTATAGAACTTCTAGAATTTGGCTATCCGGCCTTTCAGAGGCTCAGTTTAATTGTTTTCTAAATTTTCGAAGAGAAAATATTTGTATAGAACTTCTAGAATTTGGCTATGCGGCCTTTTAGAGGCCTTTTAGAGGCTCAATTTAATTGTTTTCTAAATTTTCGAAGAGAAAATATTTGTATAGAACTTCTAGAATTTGGCTATCCGGCCTTTCAGAGGCTCAGTTTAATTGTTTTCTAAATTTTCGAAGAGAAAATATTTGTATAGAACTTCTAGAATTTGGCTATCCGGCCTTTTAGAGGCTCAATTTAATTGTTTTCTAAATTTTCGAAGAGAAAATATTTGTATAGAACTTCTAGAATTTGGCTATCCGGCCTTTCAGAGGCTCAATTTAATTGTTTTCTAAATTTTCGAAGAGAAAATATTTGTATAGAACTTCTAGAATTTGGCTATCCGGCCTTTTAGAGGCTCAATTTAATTGTTTTCTAAATTTTCGAAGAGAAAATATTTGTATAGAACTTCTAGAATTTGGCTATCCGGCCTTTTAGAGGCTCAATTTAATTGTTTTCTAAATTTTCGAAGAAAAAATATTTATATAGAACTTCTAGAATTTGGCTATCCGGCCTTTTAGAGGCTCAATTTAATTGTTTTCTAAATTTTCGAAGAGAAAATATTTGTATAGAACTTCTAGAATTTGGCTATCCGGCCTTTTAGAGGCTCAATTTAATTGTTTTCTAAATTTTCGAAGAGAAAATATTTGTATAGAACTTCTAGAATTTGGCTATCCGGCCTTTTAGAGGCCTTTCAGAGGCTCAGTTTAATTGTTTTCTAAATTTTCGAAGAGAAAATATTTGTATAGAACTTCTAGAATTTGGCTATCCGGCCTTTTAGAGGCTCAATTTAATTGTTTTCTAAATTTTCGAAGAGAAAATATTTGTATAGAACTTCTAGAATTTGGCTATCCGGCCTTTCAGAGGCTCAATTTAATTGTTTTCTAAATTTTCGAAGAGAAAATATTTGTATAGAACTTCTAGAATTTGGCTATCCGGCCTTTTAGAGGCTCAATTTAATTGTTTTCTAAATTTTCGAAGAGAAAATATTTGTATAGAACTTCTAGAATTTGGCTATCCGGCCTTTCAGAGGCTCAATTTAATTGTTTTCTAAATTTTCGAAGAGAAAATATTTGTATAGAACTTCTAGAATTTGGCTATGCGGCCTTTTAGAGGCCTTTTAGAGGCTCAATTTAATTGTTTTCTAAATTTTCGAAGAGAAAATATTTGTATAGAACTTCTAGAATTTGGCTATCCGGCCTTTCAGAGGCTCAATTTAATTGTTTTCTAAATTTTCGAAGAGAAAATATTTGTATAGAACTTCTAGAATTTGGCTTTCCGGCCTTTCAGAGGCTCAATTTAATTGTTTTCTAAATTTTCGAAGAGAAAATATTTGTATAGAACTTCTAGAATTTGGCTATCCGGCCTTTTAGAGGCTCAATTTAATTGTTTTCTAAATTTTCGAAGAGAAAATATTTGTATAGAACTTCTAGAATTTGGCTATCCGGCCTTTCAGAGGCTCAATTTAATTGTTTTCTAAATTTTCGAAGAGAAAATATTTGTATAGAACTTCTAGAATTTGGCTTTCCGGCCTTTTAGAGGCTCAATTTAATTGTTTTCTAAATTTTCGAAGAGAAAATATTTGTATAGAACTTCTAGAATTTGGCTATCCGGCCTTTCAGAGGCTCAATTTAATTGTTTTCTAAATTTTCGAAGAGAAAATATTTGTATAGAACTTCTAGAATTTGGCTATCCGGCCTTTCAGAGGCTCAGTTTAATTGTTTTCTAAATTTTCGAAGAGAAAATATTTGTATAGAACTTCTAGAATTTGGCTATCCGGCCTTTTAGAGGCTCAATTTAATTGTTTTCTAAATTTTCGAAGAGAAAATATTTGTATAGAACTTCTAGAATTTGGCTATCCGGCCTTTCAGAGGCTCAATTTAATTGTTTTCTAAATTTTCGAAGAGAAAATATTTGTATAGAACTTCTAGAATTTGGCTATCCGGCCTTTTAGAGGCTCAATTTAATTGTTTTCTAAATTTTCGAAGAGAAAATATTTGTATAGAACTTCTAGAATTTGGCTATCCGGCCTTTCAGAGGCTCAATTTAATTGTTTTCTAAATTTTCGAAGAGAAAATATTTGTATAGAACTTCTAGAATTTGGCTATGCGGCCTTTTAGAGGCCTTTTAGAGGCTCAATTTAATTGTTTTCTAAATTTTCGAAGAGAAAATATTTGTATAGAACTTCTAGAATTTGGCTATCCGGCCTTTCAGAGGCTCAATTTAATTGTTTTCTAAATTTTCGAAGAGAAAATATTTGTATAGAACTTCTAGAATTTGGCTTTCCGGCCTTTTAGAGGCTCAATTTAATTGTTTTCTAAATTTTCGAAGAGAAAATATTTGTATAGAACTTCTAGAATTTGGCTATCCGGCCTTTTAGAGGCTCAATTTTATTATTTTCCAAATTTTCGAAGAGAAAATATTTGTATAGAACTTCTAGAATTTGGCTATCCGGCCTTTTAGAGGCTCAATTTAATTATTTTCTAAATTTTAGAAGAGAAAATATTTGTATAGAACTTCTAGAATTTGGCTATCCGGCCTTTTAGAGGCTCAATTTAATTATTTTCTAAATTTTCGAAGAGAAAATATTTGTATAGAACTTCTAGAATTTGGCTATCCGGCCTTTTAGAGGCTCAATTTAATTATTTTCTAAATTTTCGAAGAGAAAATATTTGTATAGAACTTCTAGAATTTGGCTATCCGGCTTTTTAGAGGCTCAATTTAATTGTTTTCCAAATTTTCGAAGAGAAAATATTTGTATAGAACTTCTAGAATTTGGCTATCCGGCCTTTTAGAGGCTCAATTTAATTATTTTCTAAATTTTCGAAGAGAAAATATTTGTATAGAACTTCTAGAATTTGGCTATCCGGCCTTTTAGAGGCTCAATTTAATTATTTTCTAAATTTTCGAAGAGAAAATATTTGTATAGAACTTCTAGAATTTGGCTATCCGGCTTTTTAGAGGCTCAATTTAATTGTTTTCTAAATTTTAGAAGAGAAAATATTTGTATAGAACTTCTAGAATTTGGCTATCCGGCCTTTTAGAGGCTCAATTTAATTATTTTCTAAATTTTCGAAGAGAAAATATTTGTATAGAACTTCTAGAATTTGGCTATCCGGCCTTTTAGAGGCTCAATTTAATTGTTTTCCAAATTTTCGAAGAGAAAATATTTGTATAGAACTTCTAGAATTTGGCTATCCGGCCTTTTAGAGGCTCAATTTAATTATTTTCTAAATTTTCGAAGAGAAAATATTTGTATAGAACTTCTAGAATTTGGCTATCCGGCCTTTTAGAGGCTCAATTTAATTATTTTCTAAATTTTCGAAGAGAAAATATTTGTATAGAACTTCTAGAATTTGGCTATCCGGCTTTTTAGAGGCTCAATTTAATTGTTTTCTAAATTTTAGAAGAGAAAATATTTGTATAGAACTTCTAGAATTTGGCTATCCGGCCTTTTAGAGGCTCAATTTAATTATTTTCTAAATTTTCGAAGAGAAAATATTTGTATAGAACTTCTAGAATTTGGCTATCCGGCCTTTTAGAGGCTCAATTTAATTGTTTTCCAAATTTTCGAAGAGAAAATATTTGTATAGAACTTCTAGAATTTGGCTATCCGGCCTTTTAGAGGCTCAATTTTATTATTTTCCAAATTTTCGAAGAGAAAATATTTGTATAGAACTTCTAGAATTTGGCTATCCGGCCTTTTAGAGGCTCAATTTAATTGTTTTCCAAATTTTCGAAGAGAAAATATTTGTATAGAACTTCTAGAATTTGGCTATCCGGCCTTTTAGAGGCTCAATTTAATTATTTTCTAAATTTTCGAAGAGAAAATATTTGTATAGAACTTCTAGAATTTGGCTATCCGGCTTTTTAGAGGCTCAATTTAATTGTTTTCTAAATTTTAGAAGAGAAAATATTTGTATAGAACTTCTAGAATTTGGCTATCCGGCCTTTTAGAGGCTCAATTTAATTGTTTTCTAAATTTTAGAAGAGAAAATATTTGTATAGAACTTCTAGAATTTGGCTATCCGGCCTTTTAGAGGCTCAATTTAATTATTTTCTAAATTTTCGAAGAGAAAATATTTGTATAGAACTTCTAGAATTTGGCTATCCGGCTTTTTAGAGGCTCAATTTAATTGTTTTCCAAATTTTCGAAGAGAAAATATTTGTATAGAACTTCTAGAATTTGGCTATCCGGCCTTTTAGAGGCTCAATTTAATTATTTTCTAAATTTTCGAAGAGAAAATATTTGTATAGAACTTCTAGAATTTGGCTATCCGGCTTTTTAGAGGCTCAATTTAATTGTTTTCTAAATTTTAGAAGAGAAAATATTTGTATAGAACTTCTAGAATTTGGCTATCCGGCCTTTTAGAGGCTCAATTTAATTATTTTCTAAATTTTCGAAGAGAAAATATTTGTATAGAACTTCTAGAATTTGGCTATCCGGCTTTTTAGAGGCTCAATTTAATTGTTTTCTAAATTTTAGAAGAGAAAATATTTGTATAGAACTTCTAGAATTTGGCTATCCGGCCTTTTAGAGGCTCAATTTAATTATTTTCTAAATTTTCGAAGAGAAAATATTTGTATAGAACTTCTAGAATTTGGCTATCCGGCCTTTTAGAGGCTCAATTTAATTGTTTTCCAAATTTTCGAAGAGAAAATATTTGTATAGAACTTCTAGAATTTGGCTATCCGGCCTTTTAGAGGCTCAATTTAATTATTTTCTAAATTTTCGAAGAGAAAATATTTGTATAGAACTTCTAGAATTTGGCTATCCGGCCTTTTAGAGGCTCAATTTAATTATTTTCTAAATTTTCGAAGAGAAAATATTTGTATAGAACTTCTAGAATTTGGCTATCCGGCCTTTTAGAGGCTCAATTTAATTATTTTCTAAATTTTCGAAGAGAAAATATTTGTATAGAACTTCTAGAATTTGGCTATCCGGCCTTTTAGAGGCTCAATTTAATTATTTTCTAAATTTTCGAAGAGAAAATATTTGTATAGAACTTCTAGAATTTGGCTATCCGGCTTTTTAGAGGCTCAATTTAATTGTTTTCTAAATTTTAGAAGAGAAAATATTTGTATAGAACTTCTAGAATTTGGCTATCCGGCCTTTTAGAGGCTCAATTTAATTATTTTCTAAATTTTCGAAGAGAAAATATTTGTATAGAACTTCTAGAATTTGGCTATCCGGCCTTTTAGAGGCTCAATTTAATTGTTTTCCAAATTTTCGAAGAGAAAATATTTGTATAGAACTTCTAGAATTTGGCTATCCGGCCTTTTAGAGGCTCAATTTTATTATTTTCCAAATTTTCGAAGAGAAAATATTTGTATAGAACTTCTAGAATTTGGCTATCCGGCCTTTTAGAGGCTCAATTTAATTATTTTCTAAATTTTAGAAGAGAAAATATTTGTATAGAACTTCTAGAATTTGGCTATCCGGCCTTTTAGAGGCTCAATTTAATTGTTTTCTAAATTTTAGAAGAGAAAATATTTGTATAGAACTTCTAGAATTTGGCTATCCGGCCTTTTAGAGGCTCAATTTTATTATTTTCCAAATTTTCGAAGAGAAAATATTTGTATAGAACTTCTAGAATTTGGCTATCCGGCCTTTTAGAGGCTCAATTTAATTATTTTCTAAATTTTAGAAGAGAAAATATTTGTATAGAACTTCTAGAATTTGGCTATCCGGCCTTTTAGAGGCTCAATTTAATTGTTTTCTAAATTTTAGAAGAGAAAATATTTGTATAGAACTTCTAGAATTTGGCTATCCGGCCTTTTAGAGGCTCAATTTTATTATTTTCCAAATTTTCGAAGAGAAAATATTTGTATAGAACTTCTAGAATTTGGCTATCCGGCCTTTTAGAGGCTCAATTTAATTGTTTTCCAAATTTTCGAAGAGAAAATATTTGTATAGAACTTCTAGAATTTGGCTATCCGGCCTTTTAGAGGCTCAATTTTATTATTTTCCAAATTTTCGAAGAGAAAATATTTGTATAGAACTTCTAGAATTTGGCTATCCGGCCTTTTAGAGGCTCAATTTAATTATTTTCTAAATTTTCGAAGAGAAAATATTTGTATAGAACTTCTAGAATTTGGCTATCCGGCCTTTTAGAGGCTCAATTTAATTGTTTTCTAAATTTTCGAAGAGAAAATATTTGTATAGAACTTCTAGAATTTGGCTATCCGGCCTTTTAGAGGCTCAATTTAATTGTTTTCCAAATTTTCGAAGAGAAAATATTTGTATAGAACTTCTAGAATTTGGCTTTCCGGCCTTTTAGAGGCTCAATTTAATTGTTTTCTAAATTTCTGAAAAGAAAATATTTGTATAGAACTTCTAGAATTTGGCTATCCGGCTTTTTAGAGGCTCAATTTAATTGTTTTCTAAATTTTAGAAGAGAAAATATTTGTATAGAACTTCTAGAATTTGGCTATCCGGCCTTTTAGAGGCTCAATTTAATTATTTTCTAAATTTTCGAAGAGATAATATTTGTATAGAACTTCTAGAATTTGGCTATCCGGCTTTTTAGAGGCTCAATTTAATTGTTTTCTAAATTTTCGAAGAGAAAATATTTGTATAGAACTTCTAGAATTTGGCTATCCGGCCTTTTAGAGGCTCAATTTAATTGTTTTCCAAATTTTCGAAGAGAAAATATTTGTATAGAACTTCTAGAATTTGGCTTTCCGGCCTTTTAGAGGCTCAATTTAATTGTTTTCTAAATTTCTGAAAAGAAAATATTTGTATAGAACTTCTAGAATTTGGCTATCCGGCTTTTTAGAGGCTCAATTTAATTGTTTTCTAAATTTTAGAAGAGAAAATATTTGTATAGAACTTCTAGAATTTGGCTATCCGGCCTTTTAGAGGCTCAATTTAATTATTTTCTAAATTTTCGAAGAGAAAATATTTGTATAGAACTTCTAGAATTTGGCTATCCGGCTTTTTAGAGGCTCAATTTAATTGTTTTCTAAATTTTAGAAGAGAATATATTTGTATAGAACTTCTAGAATTTGGCTATCCGGCCTTTTAGAGGCTCAATTTAATTGTTTTCTAAATTTTCGAAGAGAAAATATTTGTATAGAACTTCTAGAATTTGGCTATCCGGCCTTTTAGAGGCTCAATTTAATTATTTTCTAAATTTTAGAAGAGAAAATATTTGTATAGAACTTCTAGAATTTGGCTATCCGGCTTTTTAGAGGCTCAATTTAATTGTTTTCTAAATTTTCGAAGAGAAAATATTTGTATAGAACTTCTAGAATTTGGCTATCCGGCCTTTTAGAGGCTCAATTTAATTGTTTTCCAAATTTTCGAAGAGAAAATATTTGTATAGAACTTCTAGAATTTGGCTTTCCGGCCTTTTAGAGGCTCAATTTAATTGTTTTCTAAATTTCTGAAAAGAAAATATTTGTATAGAACTTCTAGAATTTGGCTATCCGGCTTTTTAGAGGCTCAATTTAATTGTTTTCTAAATTTTAGAAGAGAAAATATTTGTATAGAACTTCTAGAATTTGGCTATCCGGCCTTTTAGAGGCTCAATTTAATTATTTTCTAAATTTTCGAAGAGAAAATATTTGTATAGAACTTCTAGAATTTGGCTATCCGGCTTTTTAGAGGCTCAATTTAATTGTTTTCTAAATTTTAGAAGAGAATATATTTGTATAGAACTTCTAGAATTTGGCTATCCGGCCTTTTAGAGGCTCAATTTAATTGTTTTCTAAATTTTCGAAGAGAAAATATTTGTATAGAACTTCTAGAATTTGGCTATCCGGCTTTTTAGAGGCTCAATTTAATTGTTTTCCAAATTTTCGAAGAGAAAATATTTGTATAGAACTTCTAGAATTTGGCTATCCGGCCTTTTAGAGGCTCAATTTTATTATTTTCCAAATTTTCGAAGAGAAAATATTTGTATAGAACTTCTAGTATTTGGCTATCCGGCCTTTTAGAGGCTCAATTTAATTGTTTTCTAAATTTTAGAAGAGAAAATATTTGTATAGAACTTCTAGAATTTGGCTATCCGGCCTTTTAGAGGCTCAATTTAATTGTTTTCTAAATTTTCGAAGAGAAAATATTTGTATAGAACTTCTAGAATTTGGCTATCCGGCCTTTTAGAGGCTCAATTTAATTGTTTTCTAAATTTTCGAAGAGAAAATATTTGTATAGAACTTCTAGAATTTGGCTATCCGGCTTTTTAGAGGCTCAATTTAATTGTTTTCTAAATTTTAGAAGAGAAAATATTTGTATAGAACTTCTAGAATTTGGCTATCCGGCCTTTTAGAGGCTCAATTTAATTATTTTCTAAATTTTCGAAGAGAAAATATTTGTATAGAACTTCTAGAATTTGGCTATCCGGCTTTTTAGAGGCTCAATTTAATTGTTTTCTAAATTTTAGAAGAGAAAATATTTGTATAGAACTTCTAGAATTTGGCTATCCGGCCTTTTAGAGGCTCAATTTAATTATTTTCTAAATTTTCGAAGAGAAAATATTTGTATAGAACTTCTAGAATTTGGCTATCCGGCCTTTTAGAGGCTCAATTTAATTGTTTTCCAAATTTTCGAAGAGAAAATATTTGTATAGAACTTCTAGAATTTGGCTATCCGGCCTTTTAGAGGCTCAATTTAATTATTTTCTAAATTTTCGAAGAGAAAATATTTGTATAGAACTTCTAGAATTTGGCTATCCGGCCTTTTAGAGGCTCAATTTAATTATTTTCTAAATTTTCGAAGAGAAAATATTTGTATAGAACTTCTAGAATTTGGCTATCCGGCTTTTTAGAGGCTCAATTTAATTGTTTTCTAAATTTTAGAAGAGAAAATATTTGTATAGAACTTCTAGAATTTGGCTATCCGGCCTTTTAGAGGCTCAATTTAATTATTTTCTAAATTTTCGAAGAGAAAATATTTGTATAGAACTTCTAGAATTTGGCTATCCGGCCTTTTAGAGGCTCAATTTAATTGTTTTCCAAATTTTCGAAGAGAAAATATTTGTATAGAACTTCTAGAATTTGGCTATCCGGCCTTTTAGAGGCTCAATTTTATTATTTTCCAAATTTTCGAAGAGAAAATATTTGTATAGAACTTCTAGAATTTGGCTATCCGGCCTTTTAGAGGCTCAATTTAATTATTTTCTAAATTTTAGAAGAGAAAATATTTGTATAGAACTTCTAGAATTTGGCTATCCGGCCTTTTAGAGGCTCAATTTAATTGTTTTCTAAATTTTAGAAGAGAAAATATTTGTATAGAACTTCTAGAATTTGGCTATCCGGCCTTTTAGAGGCTCAATTTTATTATTTTCCAAATTTTCGAAGAGAAAATATTTGTATAGAACTTCTAGAATTTGGCTATCCGGCCTTTTAGAGGCTCAATTTAATTATTTTCTAAATTTTAGAAGAGAAAATATTTGTATAGAACTTCTAGAATTTGGCTATCCGGCCTTTTAGAGGCTCAATTTAATTGTTTTCTAAATTTTAGAAGAGAAAATATTTGTATAGAACTTCTAGAATTTGGCTATCCGGCCTTTTAGAGGCTCAATTTTATTATTTTCCAAATTTTCGAAGAGAAAATATTTGTATAGAACTTCTAGAATTTGGCTATCCGGCCTTTTAGAGGCTCAATTTAATTGTTTTCCAAATTTTCGAAGAGAAAATATTTGTATAGAACTTCTAGAATTTGGCTATCCGGCTTTTTAGAGGCTCAATTTTATTATTTTCCAAATTTTCGAAGAGAAAATATTTGTATAGAACTTCTAGAATTTGGCTATCCGGCCTTTTAGAGGCTCAATTTAATTATTTTCTAAATTTTCGAAGAGAAAATATTTGTATAGAACTTCTAGAATTTGGCTATCCGGCCTTTTAGAGGCTCAATTTAATTGTTTTCTAAATTTTCGAAGAGAAAATATTTGTATAGAACTTCTAGAATTTGGCTATCCGGCCTTTTAGAGGCTCAATTTAATTGTTTTCTAAATTTTAGAAGAGAAAATATTTGTATAGAACTTCTAGAATTTGGCTATCCGGCCTTTTAGAGGCTCAATTTAATTATTTTCTAAATTTTCGAAGAGAAAATATTTGTATAGAACTTCTAGAATTTGGCTATCCGGCTTTTTAGAGGCTCAATTTAATTGTTTTCCAAATTTTCGAAGAGAAAATATTTGTATAGAACTTCTAGAATTTGGCTATCCGGCCTTTTAGAGGCTCAATTTTATTATTTTCCAAATTTTCGAAGAGAAAATATTTGTATAGAACTTCTAGAATTTGGCTATCCGGCCTTTTAGAGGCTCAATTTAATTATTTTCTAAATTTTCGAAGAGAAAATATTTGTATAGAACTTCTAGAATTTGGCTATCCGGCCTTTTAGAGGCTCAATTTAATTGTTTTCCAAATTTTCGAAGAGAAAATATTTGTATAGAACTTCTAGAATTTGGCTATCCGGCCTTTTAGAGGCTCAATTTTATTATTTTCCAAATTTTCGAAGAGAAAATATTTGTATAGAACTTCTAGAATTTGGCTATCCGGCTTTTTAGAGGCTCAATTTAATTGTTTTCTAAATTTTAGAAGAGAAAATATTTGTATAGAACTTCTAGAATTTGGCTATCCGGCCTTTTAGAGGCTCAATTTAATTATTTTCTAAATTTTCGAAGAGAAAATATTTGTATAGAACTTCTAGAATTTGGCTATCCGGCTTTTTAGAGGCTCAATTTAATTGTTTTCTAAATTTTAGAAGAGAAAATATTTGTATAGAACTTCTAGAATTTGGCTATCCGGCCTTTTAGAGGCTCAATTTAATTATTTTCTAAATTTTAGAAGAGAAAATATTTGTATAGAACTTCTAGAATTTGGCTATCCGGCCTTTTAGAGGCTCAATTTAATTGTTTTCTAAATTTTAGAAGAGAAAATATTTGTATAGAACTTCTAGAATTTGGCTATCCGGCCTTTTAGAGGCTCAATTTAATTATTTTCTAAATTTTAGAAGAGAAAATATTTGTATAGAACTTCTAGAATTTGGCTATCCGGCCTTTTAGAGGCTCAATTTAATTGTTTTCTAAATTTTAGAAGAGAAAATATTTGTATAGAACTTCTAGAATTTGGCTATCCGGCCTTTTAGAGGCTCAATTTTATTATTTTCCAAATTTTCGAAGAGAAAATATTTGTATAGAACTTCTAGAATTTGGCTATCCGGCCTTTTAGAGGCTCAATTTAATTATTTTCTAAATTTTAGAAGAGAAAATATTTGTATAGAACTTCTAGAATTTGGCTATCCGGCCTTTTAGAGGCTCAATTTAATTGTTTTCTAAATTTTAGAAGAGAAAATATTTGTATAGAACTTCTAGAATTTGGCTATCCGGCCTTTTAGAGGCTCAATTTTATTATTTTCCAAATTTTCGAAGAGAAAATATTTGTATAGAACTTCTAGAATTTGGCTATCCGGCCTTTTAGAGGCTCAATTTAATTGTTTTCCAAATTTTCGAAGAGAAAATATTTGTATAGAACTTCTAGAATTTGGCTATCCGGCTTTTTAGAGGCTCAATTTTATTATTTTCCAAATTTTCGAAGAGAAAATATTTGTATAGAACTTCTAGAATTTGGCTATCCGGCCTTTTAGAGGCTCAATTTAATTATTTTCTAAATTTTCGAAGAGAAAATATTTGTATAGAACTTCTAGAATTTGGCTATCCGGCCTTTTAGAGGCTCAATTTAATTGTTTTCTAAATTTTCGAAGAGAAAATATTTGTATAGAACTTCTAGAATTTGGCTATCCGGCCTTTTAGAGGCTCAATTTAATTGTTTTCTAAATTTTAGAAGAGAAAATATTTGTATAGAACTTCTAGAATTTGGCTATCCGGCCTTTTAGAGGCTCAATTTAATTATTTTCTAAATTTTCGAAGAGAAAATATTTGTATAGAACTTCTAGAATTTGGCTATCCGGCTTTTTAGAGGCTCAATTTAATTGTTTTCCAAATTTTCGAAGAGAAAATATTTGTATAGAACTTCTAGAATTTGGCTATCCGGCCTTTTAGAGGCTCAATTTTATTATTTTCCAAATTTTCGAAGAGAAAATATTTGTATAGAACTTCTAGAATTTGGCTATCCGGCCTTTTAGAGGCTCAATTTAATTATTTTCTAAATTTTCGAAGAGAAAATATTTGTATAGAACTTCTAGAATTTGGCTATCCGGCCTTTTAGAGGCTCAATTTAATTGTTTTCCAAATTTTCGAAGAGAAAATATTTGTATAGAACTTCTAGAATTTGGCTATCCGGCCTTTTAGAGGCTCAATTTTATTATTTTCCAAATTTTCGAAGAGAAAATATTTGTATAGAACTTCTAGAATTTGGCTATCCGGCTTTTTAGAGGCTCAATTTAATTGTTTTCTAAATTTTAGAAGAGAAAATATTTGTATAGAACTTCTAGAATTTGGCTATCCGGCCTTTTAGAGGCTCAATTTAATTATTTTCTAAATTTTCGAAGAGAAAATATTTGTATAGAACTTCTAGAATTTGGCTATCCGGCTTTTTAGAGGCTCAATTTAATTGTTTTCTAAATTTTAGAAGAGAAAATATTTGTATAGAACTTCTAGAATTTGGCTATCCGGCCTTTTAGAGGCTCAATTTAATTGTTTTCTAAATTTTCGAAGAGAAAATATTTGTATAGAACTTCTAGAATTTGGCTATCCGGCTTTTTAGAGGCTCAATTTAATTGTTTTCCAAATTTTCGAAGAGAAAATATTTGTATAGAACTTCTAGAATTTGGCTATCCGGCCTTTTAGAGGCTCAATTTTATTATTTTCCAAATTTTCGATGAGAAAATATTTGTATAGAACTTCTAGAATTTGGCTATCCGGCCTTTTAGAGGCTCAATTTAATTATTTTCTAAATTTTCGAAGAGAAAATATTTGTATAGAACTTCTAGAATTTGGCTATCCGGCCTTTTAGAGGCTCAATTTAATTGTTTTCCAAATTTTCGAAGAGAAAATATTTGTATAGAACTTCTAGAATTTGGCTATCCGGCCTTTTAGAGGCTCAATTTAATTATTTTCTAAATTTTCGAAGAGAAAATATTTGTATAGAACTTCTAGAATTTGGCTATCCGGCTTTTTAGAGGCTCAATTTAATTGTTTTCTAAATTTTAGAAGAGAAAATATTTGTATAGAACTTCTAGAATTTGGCTATCCGGCCTTTTAGAGGCTCAATTTAATTATTTTCTAAATTTTCGAAGAGAAAATATTTGTATAGAACTTCTAGAATTTGGATATCCGGCTTTTTAGAGCTCAATTTAATTGTTTTCCAAATTTTCGAAGAGAAAATATTTGTATAGAACTTCTAGAATTTGGCTATCCGGCCTTTTAGAGGCTCAATTTTATTATTTTCCAAATTTTCGAAGAGAAAATATTTGTATAGAACTTCTAGAATTTGGCTATCCGGCCTTTTAGAGGCTCAATTTAATTATTTTCTAAATTTTCGAAGAGAAAATATTTGTATAGAACTTCTAGAATTTGGCTATCCGGCCTTTTAGAGGCTCAATTTAATTGTTTTCCAAATTTTCGAAGAGAAAATATTTGTATAGAACTTCTAGAATTTGGCTATCCGGCCTTTTAGAGGCTCAATTTTATTATTTTCCAAATTTTCGAAGAGAAAATATTTGTATAGAACTTCTAGAATTTGGCTATCCGGTTTTTTAGAGGCTCAATTTAATTGTTTTCTAAATTTTAGAAGAGAAAATATTTGTATAGAACTTCTAGAATTTGGCTATCCGGCCTTTTAGAGGCTCAATTTAATTATTTTCTAAATTTTCGAAGAGAAAATATTTGTATAGAACTTCTAGAATTTGGCTATCCGGTTTTTTAGAGGCTCAATTTAATTGTTTTCTAAATTTTAGAAGAGAAAATATTTGTATAGAACTTTTAGAATTTGGCTATCCGGCCTTTTAGAGGCTCAATTTAATTGTTTTCTAAATTTTCGAAGAGAAAATATTTGTATAGAACTTCTAGAATTTGGCTATCCGGCCTTTTAGAGGCTCAATTTAATTGTTTTCTAAATTTTAGAAGAGAAAATATTTGTATAGAACTTCTAGAATTTGGCTATCCGGCCTTTTAGAGGCTCAATTTAATTATTTTCTAAATTTTCGAAGAGAAAATATTTGTATAGAACTTCTAGAATTTGGCTATCCGGCCTTTTAGAGGCTCAATTTAATTGTTTTCCAAATTTTCGAAGAGAAAATATTTGTATAGAACTTCTAGAATTTGGCTATCCGGCCTTTTAGAGGCTCAATTTAATTGTTTTCTAAATTTTCGAAGAGAAAATATTTGTATAGAACTTCTAGAATTTGGCTATCCGGCCTTTTAGAGGCTCAATTTAATTGTTTTCTAAATTTTCGAAGAGAAAATATTTGTATAGAACTTCTAGAATTTGGCTATCCGGCCTTTTAGAGGCTCAATTTAATTATTTTCTAAATTTTCGAAGAGAAAATATTTGTATAGAACTTCTAGAATTTGGCTATCCGGCCTTTTAGAGGCTCAATTTAATTGTTTTCCAAATTTTCGAAGAGAAAATATTTGTATAGAACTTCTAGAATTTGGCTATCCGGCCTTTTAGAGGCTCAATTTTATTATTTTCCAAATTTTCGAAGAGAAAATATTTGTATAGAACTTCTAGAATTTGGCTATCCGGCTTTTTAGAGGCTCAATTTAATTGTTTTCTAAATTTTAGAAGAGAAAATATTTGTATAGAACTTCTAGAATTTGGCTATCCGGCCTTTTAGAGGCTCAATTTAATTATTTTCTAAATTTTCGAAGAGAAAATATTTGTATAGAACTTCTAGAATTTGGCTATCCGGCTTTTTAGAGGCTCAATTTAATTGTTTTCTAAATTTTAGAAGAGAAAATATTTGTATAGAACTTCTAGAATTTGGCTATCCGGCCTTTTAGAGGCTCAATTTAATTATTTTCTAAATTTTAGAAGAGAAAATATTTGTATAGAACTTCTAGAATTTGGCTATCCGGCCTTTTAGAGGCTCAATTTAATTGTTTTCTAAATTTTAGAAGAGAAAATATTTGTATAGAACTTCTAGAATTTGGCTATCCGGCCTTTTAGAGGCTCAATTTTATTATTTTCCAAATTTTCGAAGAGAAAATATTTGTATAGAACTTCTAGAATTTGGCTATCCGGCCTTTTAGAGGCTCAATTTAATTATTTTCTAAATATTAGAAGAGAAAATATTTGTATAGAACTTCTAGAATTTGGCTATCCGGCCTTTTAGAGGCTCAATTTAATTGTTTTCTAAATTTTAGAAGAGAAAATATTTGTATAGAACTTCTAGAATTTGGCTATCCGGCCTTTTAGAGGCTCAATTTTATTATTTTCCAAATTTTCGAAGAGAAAATATTTGTATAGAACTTCTAGAATTTGGCTATCCGGCCTTTTAGAGGCTCAATTTAATTGTTTTCCAAATTTTCGAAGAGAAAATATTTGTATAGAACTTCTAGAATTTGGCTATCCGGCTTTTTAGAGGCTCAATTTTATTATTTTCCAAATTTTCGAAGAGAAAATATTTGTATAGAACTTCTAGAATTTGGCTATCCGGCCTTTTAGAGGCTCAATTTAATTATTTTCTAAATTTTCGAAGAGAAAATATTTGTATAGAACTTCTAGAATTTGGCTATCCGGCCTTTTAGAGGCTCAATTTAATTGTTTTCTAAATTTTCGAAGAGAAAATATTTGTATAGAACTTCTAGAATTTGGCTATCCGGCCTTTTAGAGGCTCAATTTAATTGTTTTCTAAATTTTAGAAGAGAAAATATTTGTATAGAACTTCTAGAATTTGGCTATCCGGCCTTTTAGAGGCTCAATTTAATTATTTTCTAAATTTTCGAAGAGAAAATATTTGTATAGAACTTCTAGAATTTGGCTATCCGGCTTTTTAGAGGCTCAATTTAATTGTTTTCCAAATTTTCGAAGAGAAAATATTTGTATAGAACTTCTAGAATTTGGCTATCCGGCCTTTTAGAGGCTCAATTTTATTATTTTCCAAATTTTCGAAGAGAAAATATTTGTATAGAACTTCTAGAATTTGGCTATCCGGCCTTTTAGAGGCTCAATTTAATTATTTTCTAAATTTTCGAAGAGAAAATATTTGTATAGAACTTCTAGAATTTGGCTATCCGGCCTTTTAGAGGCTCAATTTAATTGTTTTCTAAATTTTCGAAGAGAAAATATTTGTATAGAACTTCTAGAATTTGGCTATCCGGCCTTTTAGAGGCTCAATTTAATTGTTTTCTAAATTTTAGAAGAGAAAATATTTGTATAGAACTTCTAGAATTTGGCTATCCGGCCTTTTAGAGGCTCAATTTAATTATTTTCTAAATTTTCGAAGAGAAAATATTTGTATAGAACTTCTAGAATTTGGCTATCCGGCTTTTTAGAGGCTCAATTTAATTGTTTTCCAAATTTTCGAAGAGAAAATATTTGTATAGAACTTCTAGAATTTGGCTATCCGGCCTTTTAGAGGCTCAATTTTATTATTTTCCAAATTTTCGAAGAGAAAATATTTGTATAGAACTTCTAGAATTTGGCTATCCGGCCTTTTAGAGGCTCAATTTAATTATTTTCTAAATTTTCGAAGAGAAAATATTTGTATAGAACTTCTAGAATTTGGCTATCCGGCCTTTTAGAGGCTCAATTTAATTGTTTTCCAAATTTTCGAAGAGAAAATATTTGTATAGAACTTCTAGAATTTGGCTATCCGGCCTTTTAGAGGCTCAATTTTATTATTTTCCAAATTTTCGAAGAGAAAATATTTGTATAGAACTTCTAGAATTTGGCTATCCGGCTTTTTAGAGGCTCAATTTAATTGTTTTCTAAATTTTAGAAGAGAAAATATTTGTATAGAACTTCTAGAATTTGGCTATCCGGCCTTTTAGAGGCTCAATTTAATTATTTTCTAAATTTTCGAAGAGAAAATATTTGTATAGAACTTCTAGAATTTAGCTATCCGGCTTTTTAGAGGCTCAATTTAATTGTTTTCTAAATTTTAGAAGAGAAAATATTTGTATAGAACTTCTAGAATTTGGCTATCCGGCCTTTTAGAGGCTCAATTTAATTGTTTTCTAAATTTTCGAAGAGAAAATATTTGTATAGAACTTCTAGAATTTGGCTATCCGGCCTTTTAGAGGCTCAATTTAATTATTTTCTAAATTTTCGAAGAGAAAATATTTGTATAGAACTTCTAGAATTTGGCTATCCGGCCTTTTAGAGGCTCAATTTAATTGTTTTCCAAATTTTCGAAGAGAAAATATTTGTATAGAACTTCTAGAATTTGGCTATCCGGCCTTTTAGAGGCTCAATTTAATTATTTTCTAAATTTTCGAAGAGAAAATATTTGTATAGAACTTCTAGAATTTGGCTATCCGGCTTTTTAGAGGCTCAATTTAATTGTTTTCTAAATTTTAGAAGAGAAAATATTTGTATAGAACTTCTAGAATTTGGCTATCCGGCCTTTTAGAGGCTCAATTTAATTATTTTCTAAATTTTCGAAGAGAAAATATTTGTATAGAACTTCTAGAATTTGGATATCCGGCTTTTTAGAGCTCAATTTAATTGTTTTCCAAATTTTCGAAGAGAAAATATTTGTATAGAACTTCTAGAATTTGGCTATCCGGCCTTTTAGAGGCTCAATTTTATTATTTTCCAAATTTTCGAAGAGAAAATATTTGTATAGAACTTCTAGAATTTGGCTATCCGGCCTTTTAGAGGCTCAATTTAATTATTTTCTAAATTTTCGAAGAGAAAATATTTGTATAGAACTTCTAGAATTTGGCTATCCGGCCTTTTAGAGGCTCAATTTAATTGTTTTCCAAATTTTCGAAGAGAAAATATTTGTATAGAACTTCTAGAATTTGGCTATCCGGCCTTTTAGAGGCTCAATTTTATTATTTTCCAAATTTTCGAAGAGAAAATATTTGTATAGAACTTCTAGAATTTGGCTATCCGGTTTTTTAGAGGCTCAATTTAATTGTTTTCTAAATTTTAGAAGAGAAAATATTTGTATAGAACTTCTAGAATTTGGCTATCCGGCCTTTTAGAGGCTCAATTTAATTATTTTCTAAATTTTCGAAGAGAAAATATTTGTATAGAACTTCTAGAATTTGGCTATCCGGCTTTTTAGAGGCTCAATTTAATTGTTTTCTAAATTTTAGAAGAGAAAATATTTGTATAGAACTTCTAGAATTTGGCTATCCGGCTTTTTAGAGGCTCAATTTAATTGTTTTCCAAATTTTCGAAGAGAAAATATTTGTATAGAACTTCTAGAATTTGGCTATCCGGCCTTTTAGAGGCTCAATTTTATTATTTTCCAAATTTTCGAAGAGAAAATATTTGTATAGAACTTCTAGAATTTGGCTATCCGGCCTTTTAGAGGCTCAATTTAATTATTTTCTAAATTTTCGAAGAGAAAATATTTGTATAGAACTTCTAGAATTTGGCTATCCGGCCTTTTAGAGGCTCAATTTAATTGTTTTCCAAATTTTAGAAGAGAAAATATTTGTATAGAACTTCTAGAATTTGGCTATCCGGCCTTTTAGAGGCTCAATTTAATTGTTTTCTAAATTTTAGAAGAGAAAATATTTGTATAGAACTTCTAGAATTTGGCTATCCGGCCTTTTAGAGGCTCAATTTTATTATTTTCCAAATTTTCGAAGAGAAAATATTTGTATAGAACTTCTAGAATTTGGCTATCCGGCCTTTTAGAGGCTCAATTTAATTATTTTCTAAATTTTAGAAGAGAAAATATTTGTATAGAACTTCTAGAATTTGGCTATCCGGCCTTTTAGAGGCTCAATTTAATTGTTTTCTAAATTTTAGAAGAGAAAATATTTGTATAGAACTTCTAGAATTTGGCTATCCGGCCTTTTAGAGGCTCAATTTTATTATTTTCCAAATTTTCGAAGAGAAAATATTTGTATAGAACTTCTAGAATTTGGCTATCCGGCCTTTTAGAGGCTCAATTTAATTGTTTTCCAAATTTTCGAAGAGAAAATATTTGTATAGAACTTCTAGAATTTGGCTATCCGGCTTTTTAGAGGCTCAATTTTATTATTTTCCAAATTTTCGAAGAGAAAATATTTGTATAGAACTTCTAGAATTTGGCTATCCGGCCTTTTAGAGGCTCAATTTAATTATTTTCTAAATTTTCGAAGAGAAAATATTTGTATAGAACTTCTAGAATTTGGCTATCCGGCCTTTTAGAGGCTCAATTTAATTGTTTTCTAAATTTTCGAAGAGAAAATATTTGTATAGAACTTCTAGAATTTGGCTATCCGGCCTTTTAGAGGCTCAATTTAATTGTTTTCTAAATTTTAGAAGAGAAAATATTTGTATAGAACTTCTAGAATTTGGCTATCCGGCCTTTTAGAGGCTCAATTTAATTATTTTCTAAATTTTCGAAGAGAAAATATTTGTATAGAACTTCTAGAATTTGGCTATCCGGCTTTTTAGAGGCTCAATTTAATTGTTTTCCAAATTTTCGAAGAGAAAATATTTGTATAGAACTTCTAGAATTTGGCTATCCGGCCTTTTAGAGGCTCAATTTTATTATTTTCCAAATTTTCGAAGAGAAAATATTTGTATAGAACTTCTAGAATTTGGCTATCCGGCCTTTTAGAGGCTCAATTTAATTATTTTCTAAATTTTCGAAGAGAAAATATTTGTATAGAACTTCTAGAATTTGGCTATCCGGCCTTTTAGAGGCTCAATTTAATTGTTTTCCAAATTTTCGAAGAGAAAATATTTGTATAGAACTTCTAGAATTTGGCTATCCGGCCTTTTAGAGGCTCAATTTTATTATTTTCCAAATTTTCGAAGAGAAAATATTTGTATAGAACTTCTAGAATTTGGCTATCCGGCTTTTTAGAGGCTCAATTTAATTGTTTTCTAAATTTTAGAAGAGAAAATATTTGTATAGAACTTCTAGAATTTGGCTATCCGGCCTTTTAGAGGCTCAATTTAATTATTTTCTAAATTTTCGAAGAGAAAATATTTGTATAGAACTTCTAGAATTTGGCTATCCGGCTTTTTAGAGGCTCAATTTAATTGTTTTCTAAATTTTAGAAGAGAAAATATTTGTATAGAACTTCTAGAATTTGGCTATCCGGCCTTTTAGAGGCTCAATTTAATTGTTTTCTAAATTTTCGAAGAGAAAATATTTGTATAGAACTTCTAGAATTTGGCTATCCGGCCTTTTAGAGGCTCAATTTAATTATTTTCTAAATTTTCGAAGAGAAAATATTTGTATAGAACTTCTAGAATTTGGCTATCCGGCCTTTTAGAGGCTCAATTTAATTGTTTTCCAAATTTTCGAAGAGAAAATATTTGTATAGAACTTCTAGAATTTGGCTATCCGGCCTTTTAGAGGCTCAATTTAATTATTTTCTAAATTTTCGAAGAGAAAATATTTGTATAGAACTTCTAGAATTTGGCTATCCGGCTTTTTAGAGGCTCAATTTAATTGTTTTCTAAATTTTAGAAGAGAAAATATTTGTATAGAACTTCTAGAATTTGGCTATCCGGCCTTTTAGAGGCTCAATTTAATTATTTTCTAAATTTTCGAAGAGAAAATATTTGTATAGAACTTCTAGAATTTGGATATCCGGCTTTTTAGAGCTCAATTTAATTGTTTTCCAAATTTTCGAAGAGAAAATATTTGTATAGAACTTCTAGAATTTGGCTATCCGGCCTTTTAGAGGCTCAATTTTATTATTTTCCAAATTTTCGAAGAGAAAATATTTGTATAGAACTTCTAGAATTTGGCTATCCGGCCTTTTAGAGGCTCAATTTAATTATTTTCTAAATTTTCGAAGAGAAAATATTTGTATAGAACTTCTAGAATTTGGCTATCCGGCCTTTTAGAGGCTCAATTTAATTGTTTTCCAAATTTTCGAAGAGAAAATATTTGTATAGAACTTCTAGAATTTGGCTATCCGGCCTTTTAGAGGCTCAATTTTATTATTTTCCAAATTTTCGAAGAGAAAATATTTGTATAGAACTTCTAGAATTTGGCTATCCGGTTTTTTAGAGGCTCAATTTAATTGTTTTCTAAATTTTAGAAGAGAAAATATTTGTATAGAACTTCTAGAATTTGGCTATCCGGCCTTTTAGAGGCTCAATTTAATTATTTTCTAAATTTTCGAAGAGAAAATATTTGTATAGAACTTCTAGAATTTGGCTATCCGGCTTTTTAGAGGCTCAATTTAATTGTTTTCTAAATTTTAGAAGAGAAAATATTTGTATAGAACTTCTAGAATTTGGCTATCCGGCCTTTTAGAGGCTCAATTTAATTATTTTCTAAATTTTCGAAGAGAAAATATTTGTATAGAACTTCTAGAATTTGGCTATCCGGCCTTTTAGAGGCTCAATTTAATTGTTTTCCAAATTTTCGAAGAGAAAATATTTGTATAGAACTTCTAGAATTTGGCTATCCGGCCTTTTAGAGGCTCAATTTAATTGTTTTCTAAATTTTCGAAGAGAAAATATTTGTATAGAACTTCTAGAATTTGGCTATCCGGCCTTTTAGAGGCTCAATTTAATTGTTTTCTAAATTTTCGAAGAGAAAATATTTGTATAGAACTTCTAGAATTTGGCTATCCGGCCTTTTAGAGGCTCAATTTAATTGTTTTCTAAATTTTCGAAGAGAAAATATTTGTATAGAACTTCTAGAATTTGGCTATCCGGCCTTTTAGAGGCTCAATTTAATTGTTTTCTAAATTTTCGAAGAGAAAATATTTGTATAGAACTTCTAGAATTTGGCTATCCGGCCTTTTAGAGGCTCAATTTAATTGTTTTCTAAATTTTCGAAGAGAAAATATTTGTATAGAACTTCTAGAATTTGGCTATCCGGCCTTTTAGAGGCTCAATTTAATTGTTTTCTAAATTTTCGAAGAGAAAATATTTGTATAGAACTTCTAGAATTTGGCTATCCGGCCTTTTAGAGGCTCAATTTAATTGTTTTCTAAATTTTCGAAGAGAAAATATTTGTATAGAACTTCTAGAATTTGGCTATCCGGCCTTTTAGAGGCTCAATTTAATTGTTTTCTAAATTTTCGAAGAGAAAATATTTGTATAGAACTTCTAGAATTTGGCTATCCGGCCTTTTAGAGGCTCAATTTAATTGTTTTCTAAATTTTCGAAGAGAAAATATTTGTATAGAACTTCTAGAATTTGGCTATCCGGCCTTTTAGAGGCTCAATTTAATTGTTTTCTAAATTTTCGAAGAGAAAATATTTGTATAGAACTTCTAGAATTTGGCTATCCGGCCTTTTAGAGGCTCAATTTAATTATTTTCTAAATTTTAGAAGAGAAAATATTTGTATAGAACTTCTAGAATTTGGCTATCCGGCCTTTTAGAGGCTCAATTTAATTGTTTTCTAAAATTTCGAAGAGAAAATATTTGTATAGAACTTCTAGAATTTGGCTATCCGGCCTTTTAGAGGCTCAATTTAATTGTTTTCTAAATTTTCGAAGAGAAAATATTTGTATAGAAATTCTAGAATTTGGCTATCCGGCCTTTTAGAGGCTCAATTTAATTATTTTCTAAATTTTAGAAGAGAAAATATTTGTATAGAACTTCTAGAATTTGGCTATCCGGCCTTTTAGAGGCTCAATTTAATTGTTTTCTAAATTTTCGAAGAGAAAATATTTGTATAGAACTTCTAGAATTTGGCTATCCGGCCTTTTAGAGGCTCAATTTAATTGTTTTCTAAATTTTCGAAGAGAAAATATTTGTATAGAACTTTTAGAATTTGGCTATCCGGCCTTTTAGAGGCTCAATTTAATTGTTTTCTAAATTTTCGAAGAGAAAATATTTGTATAGAACTTTTTAGAATTTGGCTATCCGGCCTTTTAGATGCTCAATTTAATTGTTTTATAAATTTTCGAAGAGAAAATATTTGTATAGAACTTTTAGAATTTGGCTATCCGGCCTTTTAGAGGCTCAATTTAATTGTTTTCTAAATTTTCGAAGAGAAAATATTTGTATAGAACTTCTAGAATTTGGCTATCCAGCCTTCTAGAGGCTCAATTTAATTGTTTTCCAAATTTTCGAAGAGAAAATATTTGTATAGAACTTCTAGTATTTGGCTATCCGGCCTTTTAGAGGCTCAATTTAATTGTTTTCTAAATTTTAGAAGAGAAAATATTTGTATAGAACTTCTAGAATTTGGCTATCCAGCCTTCTAGAGGCTCAATTTAATTGTTTTCCAAATTTTCGAAGAGAAAATATTTGTATAGAACTTCTAGTATTTGGCTATCCGGCCTTTTAGAGGCTCAATTTAATTGTTTTCTAAATTTTAGAAGAGAAAATATTTGTATAGAACTTCTAGAATTTGGCTATCCAGCCTTCTAGAGCTCAATTTAATTGTTTTCCAAATTTTCGAAGAGAAAATATTTGTATAGAACTTCTAGTATTTGGCTATCCGGCCTTTTAGAGGCTCAATTTAATTGTTTTCTAAATTTTAGAAGAGAAAATATTTGTATAGAACTTCTAGAATTTGGCTATCCAGCCTTCTAGAGGCTCAATTTAATTGTTTTCCAAATTTTCGAAGAGAAAATATTTGTATAGAACTTCTAGTATTTGGCTATCCGGCCTTTTAGAGGCTCAATTTAATTGTTTTCCAAATTTTCGAAGAGAAAATATTTGTATAGAACTTCTAGTATTTGGCTATCCGGCCTTTTAGAGGCTCAATTTAATTGTTTTCTAAATTTTCGAAGAGAAAATATTTGTATAGAACTTTTAGAATTTGGCTATCCGGCCTTTTAGAGGCTCAATTTAATTGTTTTATAAATTTTCGAAGAGAAAATATTTGTATAGAACTTTTAGAATTTGGCTATCCGGCCTTTTAGAGGCTCAATTTAATTGTTTTCTAAATTTTCGAAGAGAAAATATTTGTATAGAACTTCTAGAATTTGGCTATACAGCCTTCTAGAGGCTCAATTTAATTGTTTTCCAAATTTTCGAAGAGAAAATATTTGTATAGAACTTCTAGTATTTGGCTATCCGGCCTTTTAGAGGCTCAATTTAATTGTTTTCTAAATTTTAGAAGAGAAAATATTTGTATAGAACTTCTAGTATTTGGCTATCCGGCCTTTTAGAGGCTCAATTTAATTGTTTTCTAAATTTTAGAAGAGAAAATATTTGTATAGAACTTCTAGAATTTGGCTATCCAGCCTTCTAGAGGCTCAATTTAATTGTTTTCCAAATTTTCGAAGAGAAAATATTTGTATAGAACTTCTAGTATTTGGCTATCCGGCCTTTTAGAGGCTCAATTTAATTGTTTTCCAAATTTTCGAAGAGAAAATATTTGTATAGAACTTCTAGTATTTGGCTATCCGGCCTTTTAGAGGCTCAATTTAATTGTTTTCTAAATTTTCGAAGAGAAAATATTTGTATAGAACTTTTAGAATTTGGCTATCCGGCCTTTTAGAGGCTCAATTTAATTGTTTTATAAATTTTCGAAGAGAAAATATTTGTATAGAACTTTTAGAATTTGGCTATCCGGCCTTTTAGAGGCTCAATTTAATTGTTTTCCAAATTTTCGAAGAGAAAATATTTGTATAGAACTTCTAGAATTTGGCTATCCGGCCTTTTAGAGGCTCAATTTAATTGTTTTCCAAATTTTCGAAGAGAAAATATTTGTATAGAACTTCTAGTATTTGGCTATCCGGCCTTTTAGAGGCTCAATTTAATTGTTTTCTAAATTTTAGAAGAGAAAATATTTGTATAGAACTTCTAGAATTTGGCTATCCGGCCTTTTAGAGGCTCAATTTAATTGTTTTCTAAATTTTCGAAGAGAAAATATTTGTATAGAACTTCTAGAATTTGGCTATCCGGCCTTTTAGAGGCTCAATTTAATTGTTTTCTAAATTTTCGAAGAAAAAATATTTGTATAGAACTTCTAGTATTTGGCTATCCGGCCTTTTAGAGGCTCAATTTAATTGTTTTCTAAATTTTAGAAGAGAAATTGTTTTCTAAATTTTAGAAGAGCTATCCAGCCTTCTAGAGGCTCAATTTAATTGTTTTCCAAATTTTCGAAGAGAAAATATTTGTATAGAACTTCTAGTATTTGGCTATCCGGCCTTTTAGAGGCTCAATTTAATTGTTTTCTAAATTTTAGAAGAGAAAATATTTGTATAGAACTTCTAGAATTTGGCTATCCGGCCTTTTAGAGGCTCAATTTAATTGTTTTCTAAATTTTCGAAGAGAAAATATTTGTATAGAACTTCTAGAATTTGGCTATCCGGCCTTTTAGAGGCTCAATTTAATTGTTTTCTAAATTTTCGAAGAGAAAATATTTGTATAGAACTTCTAGTATTTGGCTATCCGGCCTTTTAGAGGCTCAATTTAATTGTTTTCTAAATTTTAGAAGAGAAAATATTTGTAAAGAACTTCTAGTATTTGGCTATCCGGCCTTTTAGAGGCTCAATTTAATTGTTTTCTAAATTTTAGAAGAGAAAATATTTGTATAGAACTTCTAGAATTTGGCTATCCAGCCTTCTAGAGGCTCAATTTAATTGTTTTCCAAATTTTCGAAGAGAAAATATTTGTATAGAACTTCTAGTATTTGGCTATCCGGCCTTTTAGAGGCTCAATTTAATTGTTTTCTAAATTTTAGAAGAGAAAATATTTGTATAGAACTTCTAGAATTTGGCTATCCAGCCTTCTAGAGGCTCAATTTAATTGTTTTCCAAATTTTCGAAGAGAAAATATTTGTATAGAACTTCTAGTATTTGGCTATCCGGCCTTTTAGAGGCTCAATTTAATTGTTTTCCAAATTTTCGAAGAGAAAATATTTGTATAGAACTTCTAGTATTTGGCTATCCGGCCTTTTAGAGGCTCAATTTAATTGTTTTCTAAATTTTCGAAGAGAAAATATTTGTATAGAACTTTTAGAATTTGGCTATCCGGCCTTTTAGAGGCTCAATTTAATTGTTTTATAAATTTTCGAAGAGAAAATATTTGTATAGAACTTTTAGAATTTGGCTATCCGGCCTTTTAGAGGCTCAATTTAATTGTTTTCTAAATTTTCGAAGAGAAAATATTTGTATAGAACTTCTAGAATTTGGCTATCCAGCCTTCTAGAGGCTCAATTTAATTGTTTTCCAAATTTTCGAAGAGAAAATATTTGTATAGAACTTCTAGTATTTGGCTATCCGGCCTTTTAGAGGCTCAATTTAATTGTTTTCTAAATTTTAGAAGAGAAAATATTTGTATAGAACTTCTAGAATTTGGCTATCCGGCCTTTTAGAGGCTCAATTTAATTGTTTTCTAAATTTTCGAAGAGAAAATATTTGTATAGAACTTCTAGAATTTGGCTATCCAGCCTTCTAGAGGCTCAATTTAATTGTTTTCCAAATTTTCGAAGAGAAAATATTTGTATAGAACTTCTAGTATTTGGCTATCCGGCCTTTTAGAGGCTCAATTTAATTGTTTTCTAAATTTTAGAAGAGAAAATATTTGTATAGAACTTCTAGAATTTGGCTATCCGGCCTTTTAGAGGCTCAATTTAATTATTTTCTAAATTTTCGAAGAGAAAATATTTGTATAGAACTTCTAGAATTTGGCTATCCGGCCTTTTAGAGGCTCAATTTAATTGTTTTCTAAATTTTCGAAGAGAAAATATTTGTATAGAACTTCTAGAATTTGGCTATCCGGCCTTTTAGAGGCTCAATTTAATTGTTTTCTAAATTTTAGAAGAGAAATTGTTTTCTAAATTTTAGAAGAGCTATCCAGCCTTCTAGAGGCTCAATTTAATTGTTTTCCAAATTTTCGAAGAGAAAATATTTGTATAGAACTTCTAGTATTTGGCTATCCGGCCTTTTAGAGGCTCAATTTAATTGTTTTCTAAATTTTAGAAGAGAAAATATTTGTATAGAACTTCTAGAATTTGGCTATCCGGCCTTTTAGAGGCTCAATTTAATTGTTTTCTAAATTTTCGAAGAGAAAATATTTGTATAGAACTTCTAGAATTTGGCTATCCGGCCTTTTAGAGGCTCAATTTAATTGTTTTCTAAATTTTCGAAGAGAAAATATTTGTATAGAACTTCTAGAATTTGGCTATCCGGCCTTTTAGAGGCTCAATTTAATTGTTTTCTAAATTTTCGAAGAGAAAATATTTGTATAGAACTTCTAGAATTTGGCTATCCGGCCTTTTAGAGGCTCAATTTAATTGTTTTCTAAATTTTAGAAGAGAAATTGTTTTCTAAATTTTAGAAGAGCTATCCAGCCTTCTAGAGGCTCAATTTAATTGTTTTCCAAATTTTCGAAGAGAAAATATTTGTATAGAACTTCTAGTATTTGGCTATCCGGCCTTTTAGAGGCTCAATTTAATTGTTTTCTAAATTTTAGAAGAGAAAATATTTGTATAGAACTTCTAGAATTTGGCTATCCAGCCTTCTAGAGGCTCAATTTAATTGTTTTCCAAATTTTCGAAGAGAAAATATTTGTATAGAACTTCTAGTATTTGGCTATCCGGCCTTTTAGAGGCTCAATTTAATTGTTTTCCAAATTTTCGAAGAGAAAATATTTGTATAGAACTTCTAGTATTTGGCTATCCGGCCTTTTAGAGGCTCAATTTAATTGTTTTCTAAATTTTCGAAGAGAAAATATTTGTATAGAACTTTTAGAATTTGGCTATCCGGCCTTTTAGAGGCTCAATTTAATTGTTTTATAAATTTTCGAAGAGAAAATATTTGTATAGAACTTTTAGAATTTGGCTATCCGGCCTTTTAGAGGCTCAATTTAATTGTTTTCTAAATTTTCGAAGAGAAAATATTTGTATAGAACTTCTAGAATTTGGCTATCCAGCCTTCTAGAGGCTCAATTTAATTGTTTTCCAAATTTTCGAAGAGAAAATATTTGTATAGAACTTCTAGTATTTGGCTATCCGGCCTTTTAGAGGCTCAATTTAATTGTTTTCTAAATTTTAGAAGAGAAAATATTTGTATAGAACTTCTAGAATTTGGCTATCCGGCCTTTTAGAGGCTCAATTTAATTGTTTTCTAAATTTTCGAAGAGAAAATATTTGTATAGAACTTCTAGAATTTGGCTATCCAGCCTTCTAGAGGCTCAATTTAATTGTTTTCCAAATTTTCGAAGAGAAAATATTTGTATAGAACTTCTAGTATTTGGCTATCCGGCCTTTTAGAGGCTCAATTTAATTGTTTTCTAAATTTTAGAAGAGAAAATATTTGTATAGAACTTCTAGAATTTGGCTATCCGGCCTTTTAGAGGCTCAATTTAATTATTTTCTAAATTTTCGAAGAGAAAATATTTGTATAGAACTTCTAGAATTTGGCTATCCGGCCTTTTAGAGGCTCAATTTAATTGTTTTCTAAATTTTCGAAGAGAAAATATTTGTATAGAACTTCTAGAATTTGGCTATCCGGCCTTTTAGAGGCTCAATTTAATTGTTTTCTAAATTTTAGAAGAGAAATTGTTTTCTAAATTTTAGAAGAGCTATCCAGCCTTCTAGAGGCTCAATTTAATTGTTTTCCAAATTTTCGAAGAGAAAATATTTGTATAGAACTTCTAGTATTTGGCTATCCGGCCTTTTAGAGGCTCAATTTAATTGTTTTCTAAATTTTAGAAGAGAAAATATTTGTATAGAACTTCTAGAATTTGGCTATCCGGCCTTTTAGAGGCTCAATTTAATTGTTTTCTAAATTTTCGAAGAGAAAATATTTGTATAGAACTTCTAGAATTTGGCTATCCGGCCTTTTAGAGGCTCAATTTAATTGTTTTCTAAATTTTCGAAGAGAAAATATTTGTATAGAACTTCTAGTATTTGGCTATCCGGCCTTTTAGAGGCTCAATTTAATTGTTTTCTAAATTTTAGAAGAGAAAATATTTGTATAGAACTTCTAGTATTTGGCTATCCGGCCTTTTAGAGGCTCAATTTAATTGTTTTCTAAATTTTAGAAGAGAAAATATTTGGGTAAAATTCCGTCATATGTCCCGGAAACCGATTTGGACAAATGATATGTCATTCGAAAGAGCTCAACGAGCTGAGTCGAATGACACCAAAATTAGCTGGGGGACTCACCTATGGGCCGAGATATAGGTCCCCGAAAATCGAAAAACCAAAGGAGGGAGTAAGCTCAATTTTGGGGTGAAAAAATCGATTTTTTGAATGATAGCTCATTCGAAAGAGCTCTTCGAACTGAATCGAATGACACCAAAATCAACGAAATCCGAAATGGTTTGACAAAGTTATGACAGTTTTTTTAGCTCCGTACCTATGGTCTCCGTTGAAATTTTTACTGCTGCGGAGGAAGCCAGGCATGCCCACCTCATCGTGATAGGAATAGGATTAAGTTACGAGCCCAGAACCCAGCGACCGTAGACTCCCCGCGAGGCGCGTGCCGCAAAACTCCGCGCGAAGCGCGGAGTTTTGCACAAGCGCCTCGCCTACGACCCATAGGTTTATGTTGACCAATTTGAGCCTGTTTATCTTGGCTCAGAATCAAGATCTAGAGCTGATTTTGGTGTCATTCGACTCAGCTCGAGGAGCTCTTTCGAATGAGCTATCATTCAAAAAATCGATTTTTTCACCCCAAAATTGAGCTTACTCCCCCCTATGGTTTTTCGAATTTCGGGGACCTATATCTCGGCCCATAGGTGAGTCCCCCAGCTAATTTTGGTGTCATTCGACTCAGTTCGTTTAGCTCTTTCGAATGACATATCATTTGTCCGAATCGGTTTCCGGGACATATGACGGAATTTTTCCAATATTTGTATAGAACTTCTAGAATTTGGCTATCCAGCCTTCTAGAGGCTCAATTTAATTGTTTTCCAAATTTTCGAAGAGAAAATATTTGTATAGAACTTCTAGTATTTGGCTATCCGGCCTTTTAGAGGCTCAATTTAATTGTTTTCTAAATTTTAGAAGAGAAAATATTTGTATAGAACTTCTAGAATTTGGCTATCCAGCCTTCTAGAGGCTCAATTTAATTGTTTTCCAAATTTTCGAAGAGAAAATATTTGTATAGAACTTCTAGTATTTGGCTATCCGGCCTTTTAGAGGCTCAATTTAATTGTTTTCCAAATTTTCGAAGAGAAAATATTTGTATAGAACTTCTAGTATTTGGCTATCCGGCCTTTTAGAGGCTCAATTTAATTGTTTTCTAAATTTTCGAAGAGAAAATATTTGTATAGAACTTTTAGAATTTGGCTATCCGGCCTTTTAGAGGCTCAATTTAATTGTTTTATAAATTTTCGAAGAGAAAATATTTGTATAGAACTTTTAGAATTTGGCTATCCGGCCTTTTAGAGGCTCAATTTAATTGTTTTCTAAATTTTCGAAGAGAAAATATTTGTATAGAACTTCTAGAATTTGGCTATCCAGCCTTCTAGAGGCTCAATTTAATTGTTTTCCAAATTTTCGAAGAGAAAATATTTGTATAGAACTTCTAGTATTTGGCTATCCGGCCTTTTAGAGGCTCAATTTAATTGTTTTCTAAATTTTAGAAGAGAAAATATTTGTATAGAACTTCTAGAATTTGGCTATCCGGCCTTTTAGAGGCTCAATTTAATTGTTTTCTAAATTTTCGAAGAGAAAATATTTGTATAGAACTTCTAGAATTTGGCTATCCGGCCTTTTAGAGGCTCAATTTAATTGTTTTCTAAATTTTCGAAGAAAAAATATTTGTATAGAACTTCTAGTATTTGGCTATCCGGCCTTTTAGAGGCTCAATTTAATTGTTTTCTAAATTTTAGAAGAGAAAATATTTGTATAGAACTTCTAGAATTTGGCTATCCGGCCTTTTAGAGGCTCAATTTAATTGTTTTCTAAATTTTAGAAGAGAAAATATTTGTATAGAACTTCTAGAATTTGGCTATCCGGCCTTTTAGAGGCTCAATTTAATTATTTTCTAAATTTTCGAAGAGAAAATATTTGTATAGAACTTCTAGAATTTGGCTATCCGGCCTTTTAGAGGCTCAATTTAATTGTTTTCTAAATTTTCGAAGAGAAAATATTTGTATAGAACTTCTAGAATTTGGCTATCCGGCCTTTTAGAGGCTCAATTTAATTGTTTTCTAAATTTTCGAAGAGAAAATATTTGTATAGAACTTTTAGAATTTGGCTATCCGGCCTTTTAGAGGCTCAATTTAATTGTTTTCTAAATTTTCGAAGAGAAAATATTTGTATAGAACTTTTAGAATTTGGCTATCCGGCCTTTTAGAGGCTCAATTTAATTGTTTTCTAAATTTTCGAAGAGAAAATATTTGTATAGAACTTTTAGAATTTGGCTATCCGGCCTTTTAGAGGCTCAATTTAATTGTTTTCTAAATTTTCGAAGAGAAAATATTTGTATAGAACTTCTAGAATTTGGCTATCCAGCCTTCTAGAGGCTCAATTTAATTGTTTTCCAAATTTTCGAAGAGAAAATATTTGTATAGAACTTCTAGTATTTGGCTATCCGGCCTTTTAGAGGCTCAATTTAATTGTTTTCTAAATTTTAGAAGAGAAAATATTTGTATAGAACTTCTAGAATTTGGCTATCCAGCCTTCTAGAGGCTCAATTTAATTGTTTTCCAAATTTTCGAAGAGAAAATATTTGTATAGAACTTCTAGTATTTGGCTATCCGGCCTTTTAGAGGCTCAATTTAATTGTTTTCCAAATTTTCGAAGAGAAAATATTTGTATAGAACTTCTAGTATTTGGCTATCCGGCCTTTTAGAGGCTCAATTTAATTGTTTTCTAAATTTTCGAAGAGAAAATATTTGTATAGAACTTTTAGAATTTGGCTATCCGGCCTTTTAGAGGCTCAATTTAATTGTTTTATAAATTTTCGAAGAGAAAATATTTGTATAGAACTTTTAGAATTTGGCTATCCGGCCTTTTAGAGGCTCAATTTAATTGTTTTCTAAATTTTCGAAGAGAAAATATTTGTATAGAACTTCTAGAATTTGGCTATCCAGCCTTCTAGAGGCTCAATTTAATTGTTTTCCAAATTTTCGAAGAGAAAATATTTGTATAGAACTTCTAGTATTTGGCTATCCGGCCTTTTAGAGGCTCAATTTAATTGTTTTCTAAATTTTAGAAGAGAAAATATTTGTATAGAACTTCTAGAATTTGGCTATCCGGCCTTTTAGAGGCTCAATTTAATTGTTTTCTAAATTTTCGAAGAGAAAATATTTGTATAGAACTTCTAGAATTTGGCTATCCGGCCTTTTAGAGGCTCAATTTAATTGTTTTCTAAATTTTCGAAGAAAAAATATTTGTATAGAACTTCTAGTATTTGGCTATCCGGCCTTTTAGAGGCTCAATTTAATTGTTTTCTAAATTTTAGAAGAGAAAATATTTGTATAGAACTTCTAGAATTTGGCTATCCGGCCTTTTAGAGGCTCAATTTAATTGTTTTCTAAATTTTAGAAGAGAAAATATTTGTATAGAACTTCTAGAATTTGGCTATCCGGCCTTTTAGAGGCTCAATTTAATTATTTTCTAAATTTTCGAAGAGAAAATATTTGTATAGAACTTCTAGAATTTGGCTATCCGGCCTTTTAGAGGCTCAATTTAATTGTTTTCTAAATTTTCGAAGAGAAAATATTTGTATAGAACTTCTAGAATTTGGCTATCCGGCCTTTTAGAGGCTCAATTTAATTGTTTTCTAAATTTTCGAAGAGAAAATATTTGTATAGAACTTTTAGAATTTGGCTATCCGGCCTTTTAGAGGCTCAATTTAATTGTTTTCTAAATTTTCGAAGAGAAAATATTTGTATAGAACTTTTAGAATTTGGCTATCCGGCCTTTTAGAGGCTCAATTTAATTGTTTTCTAAATTTTCGAAGAGAAAATATTTGTATAGAACTTTTAGAATTTGGCTATCCGGCCTTTTAGAGGCTCAATTTAATTGTTTTCTAAATTTTCGAAGAGAAAATATTTGTATAGAACTTCTAGAATTTGGCTATCCAGCCTTCTAGAGGCTCAATTTAATTGTTTTCCAAATTTTCGAAGAGAAAATATTTGTATAGAACTTCTAGTATTTGGCTATCCGGCCTTTTAGAGGCTCAATTTAATTGTTTTCTAAATTTTAGAAGAGAAAATATTTGTATAGAACTTCTAGAATTTGGCTATCCAGCCTTCTAGAGGCTCAATTTAATTGTTTTCCAAATTTTCGAAGAGAAAATATTTGTATAGAACTTCTAGTATTTGGCTATCCGGCCTTTTAGAGGCTCAATTTAATTGTTTTCCAAATTTTCGAAGAGAAAATATTTGTATAGAACTTCTAGTATTTGGCTATCCGGCCTTTTAGAGGCTCAATTTAATTGTTTTCTAAATTTTCGAAGAGAAAATATTAGTATAGAACTTTTAGAATTTGGCTATCCGGCCTTTTAGAGGCTCAATTTAATTGTTTTATAAATTTTCGAAGAGAAAATATTTGTATAGAACTTTTAGAATTTGGCTATCCGGCCTTTCAGAGGCTCAATTTAATTGTTTTCTAAATTTTCGAAGAGAAAATATTTGTATAGAACTTTTAGAATTTGGCTATCCGGCCTTTTAGAGGCTCAATTTAATTGTTTTCTAAATTTTCGAAGAAAAAATATTTGTATAGAACTTCTAGTATTTGGCTATCCGGCCTTTTAGAGGCTCAATTTAATTGTTTTCTAAATTTTAGAAGAGAAAATATTTGTATAGAACTTCTAGAATTTGGCTATCCGGCCTTTTAGAGGCTCAATTTAATTGTTTTCTAAATTTTAGAAGAGAAAATATTTGTATAGAACTTCTAGAATTTGGCTATCCGGCCTTTTAGAGGCTCAATTTAATTATTTTCTAAATTTTCGAAGAGAAAATATTTGTATAGAACTTCTAGAATTTGGCTATCCGGCCTTTTAGAGGCTCAATTTAATTGTTTTCTAAATTTTCGAAGAGAAAATATTTGTATAGAACTTCTAGAATTTGGCTATCCGGCCTTTTAGAGGCTCAATTTAATTATTTTCTAAATTTTCGAAGAGAAAATATTTGTATAGAACTTCTAGAATTTGGCTATCCGGCCTTTTAGAGGCTCAATTTAATTGTTTTCTAAATTTTCGAAGAGAAAATATTTGTATAGAACTTTTAGAATTTGGCTATCCGGCCTTTTAGAGGCTCAATTTAATTGTTTTCTAAATTTTCGAAGAGAAAATATTTGTATAGAACTTTTAGAATTTGGCTATCCGGCCTTTTAGAGGCTCAATTTAATTGTTTTCTAAATTTTCGAAGAGAAAATATTTGTATAGAACTTCTAGAATTTGGCTATCCGGCCTTTTAGAGGCTCAATTTAATTGTTTTCTAAATTTTAGAAGAGAAAATATTTGTATAGAACTTCTAGAATTTGGCTATCCGGCCTTTTAGAGGCTCAATTTAATTGTTTTCTAAATTTTCGAAGAGAAAATATTTGTATAGAACTTTTAGAATTTGGCTATCCGGCCTTTTAGAGGCTCAATTTAATTATTTTCTAAATTTTCGAAGAGAAAATATTTGTATAGAACTTCTAGAATTTGGCTATCCGGCCTTTTAGAGGCTCAATTTAATTATTTTCTAAATTTTCGAAGAGAAAATATTTGTATAGAACTTCTAGAATTTGGCTATCCGGCTTTTTAGAGGCTCAATTTAATTGTTTTCTAAATTTTAGAAGAGAAAATATTTGTATAGAACTTCTAGAATTTGGCTATCCGGCCTTTTAGAGGCTCAATTTAATTATTTTCTAAATTTTCGAAGAGAAAATATTTGTATAGAACTTCTAGAATTTGGCTATCCGGCTTTTTAGAGGCTCAATTTAATTGTTTTCCAAATTTTCGAAGAGAAAATATTTGTATAGAACTTCTAGAATTTGGCTATCCGGCCTTTTAGAGGCTCAATTTAATTATTTTCTAAATTTTCGAAGAGAAAATATTTGTATAGAACTTCTAGAATTTGGCTATCCGGCTTTTTAGAGGCTCAATTTAATTGTTTTCTAAATTTTAGAAGAGAAAATATTTGTATAGAACTTCTAGAATTTGGCTATCCGGCCTTTTAGAGGCTCAATTTAATTATTTTCTAAACTTTAGAAGAGAAAATATTTGTATAGAACTTCTAGAATTTGGCTATCCGGCCTTTTAGAGGCTCAATTTAATTATTTTCTAAACTTTAGAAGAGAAAATATTTGTATAGAACTTCTAGAATTTGGCTATCCGGCCTTTTAGAGGCTCAATTTAATTGTTTTCTAAATTTTAGAAGAGAAAATATTTGTATAGAACTTCTAGAATTTGGCTATCCGGCCTTTTAGAGGCTCAATTTAATTGTTTTCTAAATTTTAGAAGAGAAAATATTTGTATAGAACTTCTAGAATTTGGCTATCCGGCCTTTTAGAGGCTCAATTTAATTATTTTCTAAACTTTAGAAGAGAAAATATTTGTATAGAACTTCTAGAATTTGGCTATCCGGCCTTTTAGAGGCTCAATTTAATTGTTTTCTAAATTTTAGAAGAGAAAATATTTGTATAGAACTTCTAGAATTTGGCTATCCGGCCTTTTAGAGGCTCAATTTTATTATTTTCCAAATTTTCGAAGAGAAAATATTTGTATAGAACTTCTAGAATTTGGCTATCCGGCCTTTTAGAGGCTCAATTTAATTATTTTCTAAACTTTAGAAGAGAAAATATTTGTATAGAACTTCTAGAATTTGGCTATCCGGCCTTTTAGAGGCTCAATTTAATTGTTTTCTAAATTTTAGAAGAGAAAATATTTGTATAGAACTTCTAGAATTTGGCTATCCGGCCTTTTAGAGGCTCAATTTAATTGTTTTCTAAATTTTAGAAGAGAAAATATTTGTATAGAACTTCTAGAATTTGGCTATCCGGCCTTTTAGAGGCTCAATTTAATTATTTTCTAAACTTTAGAAGAGAAAATATTTGTATAGAACTTCTAGAATTTGGCTATCCGGCCTTTTAGAGGCTCAATTTAATTGTTTTCTAAATTTTAGAAGAGAAAATATTTGTATAGAACTTCTAGAATTTGGCTATCCGGCCTTTTAGAGGCTCAATTTAATTGTTTTCTAAATTTTAGAAGAGAAAATATTTGTATAGAACTTCTAGAATTCGGCTAACCGGCCTTTTAGAGGCTCAATTTAATTGTTTTCTAAATTTTAGAAGAGAAAATATTTGTATAGAACTTCTAGAATTTGGCTATCCGGCCTTTTAGAGGCTCAATTTAATTGTTTTCTAAATTTTAGAAGAGAAAATATTTGTATAGAACTTCAAGAATTTGGCTATCCGGCCTTTTAGAGGCTCAATTTAATTGTTTTCCAAATTTTCGAAGAGAAAATATTTGTATAGAACTTCTAGAATTTGGCTATCCGGCCTTTTAGAGGCTCAATTTTATTATTTTCCAAATTTTCGAAGAGAAAATATTTGTATAGAACTTCTAGAATTTGGCTATCCGGCCTTTTAGAGGCTCAATTTAATTATTTTCTAAACTTTAGAAGAGAAAATATTTGTATAGAACTTCTAGAATTTGGCTATCCGGCCTTTTAGAGGCTCAATTTAATTGTTTTCTAAATTTTAGAAGAGAAAATATTTGTATAGAACTTCTAGAATTTGGCTATCCGGCCTTTTAGAGGCTCAATTTAATTGTTTTCTAAATTTTAGAAGAGAAAATATTTGTATAGAACTTCTAGAATTCGGCTATCCGGCCTTTTAGAGGCTCAATTTAATTGTTTTCTAAATTTTAGAAGAGAAAATATTTGTATAGAACTTCTAGAATTTGGCTATCCGGCCTTTTAGAGGCTCAATTTAATTGTTTTCTAAATTTTAGAAGAGAAAATATTTGTATAGAACTTCAAGAATTTGGCTATCCGGCCTTTTAGAGGCTCAATTTAATTGTTTTCTAAATTTTAGAAGCGAAAATATTTGTATAGAACTTCTAGAATTTGGCTATCCGGCCTTTTAGAGGCTCAATTTAATTATTTTCTAAATTTTCGAAGAGAAAATATTTGTATAGAACTTCTAGAATTTGGCTATCCGGCCTTTTAGAGGCTCAATTTAATTGTTTTCCAAATTTTCGAAGAGAAAATATTTGTATAGAACTTCTAGAATTTGGCTATCCGGCCTTTTAGAGGCTCAATTTAATTGTTTTCCAAATTTTCGAAGAGAAAATATTTGTATAGAACTTCTAGAATTTGGCTATCCGGCCTTTTAGAGGCTCAATTTTATTATTTTCCAAATTTTCGAAGAGAAAATATTTGTATAGAACTTCTAGAATTTGGCTATCCGGCCTTTTAGAGGCTCAATTTAATTGTTTTCTAAATTTTAGAAGAGAAAATATTTGTATAGAACTTCTAGAATTTGTTCTATCCGGCCTTTTAGAGGCTCAATTTAATTATTTTCTAAATTTTCGAAGAGAAAATATTTGTATAGAACTTCTAGAATTTGGCTATCCGGCTTTTTAGAGGCTCAATTTAATTGTTTTCCAAATTTTCGAAGAGAAAATATTTGTATAGAACTTCTAGAATTTGGCTATCCGGCCTTTTAGAGGCTCAATTTAATTATTTTCTAAATTTTCGAAGAGAAAATATTTGTATAGAACTTCTAGAATTTGGCTATCCGGCCTTTTAGAGGCTCAATTTAATTGTTTTCTAAATTTTCGAAGAGAAAATATTTGTATAGAACTTCTAGAATTTGGCTATCCGGCCTTTTAGAGGCTCAATTTAATTATTTTCTAAATTTTCGAAGAGAAAATATTTGTATAGAACTTCTAGAATTTGGCTATCCGGCTTTTTAGAGGCTCAATTTAATTGTTTTCTAAATTTTAGAAGAGAAAATATTTGTATAGAACTTCTAGAATTTGGCTATCCGGCCTTTTAGAGGCTCAATTTAATTATTTTCTAAATTTTCGAAGAGAAAATATTTGTATAGAACTTCTAGAATTTGGCTATCCGGCTTTTTAGAGGCTCAATTTAATTGTTTTCTAAATTTTAGAAGAGAAAATATTTGTATAGAACTTCTAGAATTTGGCTATCCGGCCTTTTAGAGGCTCAATTTAATTATTTTCTAAATTTTCGAAGAGAAAATATTTGTATAGAACTTCTAGAATTTGGCTATCCGGCCTTTTAGAGGCTCAATTTAATTATTTTCTAAATTTTCGAAGAGAAAATATTTGTATAGAACTTCTAGAATTTGGCTATCCGGCCTTTTAGAGGCTCAATTTAATTATTTTCTAAATTTTCGAAGAGAAAATATTTGTATAGAACTTCTAGAATTTGGCTATCCGGCCTTTTAGAGGCTCAATTTAATTGTTTTCCAAATTTTCGAAGAGAAAATATTTGTATAGAACTTCTAGAATTTGGCTATCCGGCCTTTTAGAGGCTCAATTTAATTATTTTCTAAATTGTCGAAGAGAAAATATTTGTATAGAACTTCTAGAATTTGGCTATCCGGCCTTTTAGAGGCTCAATTTAATTGTTTTCCAAATTTTCGAAGAGTTCTAGTATTTGGCTATCCGGCCTTTTAGAGGCTCAATTTAATTGTTTTCTAAATTTTCGAAGAGAAAATATTTGTATAGAACTTTTAGAATTTGGCTATCCGGCCTTTTAGAGGCTCAATTTAATTGTTTTCTAAATTTTCGAAGAGAAAATATTTGTATAGAACTTCTAGAATTTGGCTATCCAGCCTTCTAGAGGCTCAATTTAATTGTTTTCCAAATTTTCGAAGAGAAAATATTTGTATAGAACTTCTAGTATTTGGCTATCCGGCCTTTTAGAGGCTCAATTTAATTGTTTTCTAAATTTTAGAAGAGAAAATATTTGTATAGAACTTCTAGAATTTGGCTATCCGGCCTTTTAGAGGCTCAATTTAATTGTTTTCTAAATTTTCGAAGAGAAAATATTTGTATAGAACTTCTAGAATTTGGCTATCCGGCCTTTTAGAGGCTCAATTTAATTGTTTTCTAAATTTTCGAAGAAAAAATATTTGTATAGAACTTCTAGTATTTGGCTATCCGGCCTTTTAGAGGCTCAATTTAATTGTTTTCTAAATTTTAGAAGAGAAAATATTTGTATAGAACTTCTAGAATTTGGCTATCCGGCCTTTTAGAGGCTCAATTTAATTGTTTTCTAAATTTTAGAAGAGAAAATATTTGTATAGAACTTCTAGAATTTGCTATCCGGCCTTTTAGAGGCTCAATTTAATTATTTTCTAAATTTTCGAAGAGAAAATATTTGTATAGAACTTCTAGAATTTGGCTATCCGGCCTTTTAGAGGCTCAATTTAATTGT
>CAVMJV010000397.1:0-47540 GCA_963681835.1 Meloidogyne enterolobii
CTCACTCACTCACTCACTCACTCACTCACTCACTCACTCACTCACTCACTCACTCACTCACTCACTCACTCACTCACTCACTCACTCACTCACTCACTCACTCACTCACTCACTCACTCACTCACTCACTCACTCACTCACTCACTCACTCACTCACTCACTCACTCACTCACTCACTCACTCACTCACTCACTCACTCACTCACTCACTCACTCACTCACTCACTCACTCACTCACTCACTCACTCACTCACTCACTCACTCACTCACTCACTCACTCACTCACTCACTCACTCACTCACTCACTCACTCACTCACTCACTCACTCACTCACTCACTCACTCACTCACTCACTCACTCACTCACTCACTCACTCACTCACTCACTCACTCACTCACTCACTCACTCACTCACTCACTCACTCACTCACTCACTCACTCACTCACTCACTCACTCACTCACTCACTCACTCACTCACTCACTCACTCACTCACTCACTCACTCACTCACTCACTCACTCACTCACTCACTCACTCACTCACTCACTCACTCACTCACTCACTCACTCACTCACTCACTCACTCACTCACTCACTCACTCACTCACTCACTCACTCACTCACTCACTCACTCACTCACTCACTCACTCACTCACTCACTCACTCACTCACTCACTCACTCACTCACTCACTCACTCACTCACTCACTCACTCACTCACTCACTCACTCACTCACTCACTCACTCACTCACTCACTCACTCACTCACTCACTCACTCACTCACTCACTCACTCACTCACTCACTCACTCACTCACTCACTCACTCACTCACTCACTCACTCACTCACTCACTCACTCACTCACTCACTCACTCACTCACTCACTCACTCACTCACTCACTCACTCACTCACTCACTCACTCACTCACTCACTCACTCACTCACTCACACCCAATCTTAATTTTGGAGTCCCATGGGGTATCCCCCCTTCAGGGAGGATCCCCCATTACTAGTCCTCCATCGGTTTTACGCTCCATTAGACTCACTAACCATTTTTTAGGTTAGTGAATCTTGTGAAGCCTCTCCTCTTACCTGCCTAGATTCACTAATCAGAGATTAAGTGAATCTAGGGACGCGTATATGTCCTCCACTGTGCCGTTTGCTGAAGTGGCTCCTGTTCCGTCCTCCGCTGTGCTGTTTGCTGTAGTCGCTCCTGTTCCGGTTTCCGCTTGTCCTATACTCCCTGGTGCTCCTTCTTCTGCTGCTGGCCCCTGCTCGGTCTCGTCTTCTACGTTGCCCTCATTGCCATAGTGTGCTGTCAACTGTTCCGTTAGACACGTATCACAAGGGCACCACGGTGGAGACCCCTTTAGATTTCTAAAAATAGGGATACATTCTCACAAAAATCTAAACTCATAAACTTACCGAACGATGATCATCATCTCCGAGAGCGGTTTTCCAAGGACGCATTCCGCCTTTCCAGCTTGTGAAAAGTAGGCTTCTTCCGTCTTCATGTTCAAGGTGCCGAGCAGTGTTCCACCAGGACGATTAACCCATAGAATGGGCATCGAGTCGCCGCACCGAACCAGTTGACGTTCATCGGTCTTTTCGAAGCGGTCCTTGTACTTGATCCACTCGTACCAATAGCCGAGCGAGTTATGGTCTCCGTTGTACTGCAGCACCTGAGAAGGAAAGAAAACAAGTTATGAATTAGATTACTAATAAAAAGACTCAACGTACCTGAATCATGCCGCCAAGATCTACTTTCCCTGTGAGCTCAGCCTTGCCGTACGGAAATGAAGCTTGTACAACGCCAGCATCGTTCCATGCGTAGCCGTGCACCGGCTTTCCGTTCTTGTACCACAGTGCGACGTACATGTTCTGCTGGCCCAGCACTTTGACAGGATTGTCCGGAAATGGCGACCCGATCGGTTTGAACGCCCACGTATCCTCATTCGGGGCTGTATTGCTGTGAAGTTGAAGTTGCATGAAGATATGTTGTTGTTGACGGTGACGAGTATGAAAAACGAGCTGCTTTTATAGTGTTTTTTTGCTGATATTCCAGTCTTCCTTCTTGATAATATACTATAAAAGCCCCCACATTTCATTCTTTTCCACCAGCTCTAATGCAATTCTACATGCTCATCCGCTGCCTTCATCCAATGGGGCTCGACACCGGACCTTTGGCCAAAAAGTCGTCAACGCTGTGCTCTCTGCTGCTGCTGCTCACCATCGCCGCACATGCAATTCCCGGTCAGGACAACAGCGAAGAAGTCGGATTCGGCAAGCACACGAAGACAAACGACACAGTGATGCTCGCCGGCGAACCCATAGTTGCCAACAATACGTACTTCAACTTTACTAGTTGTCGCTTCAAGGAGCTGTATCCGGACGCCTGCGATGTTTCAATCGAAGACGACTACATGTGAGGACTTTTTTTATTCTTTTAAAGACTAATCGTAACTAACATTTTCTTTTATTTCAGCGAGCTTCGGTACAACAACGGCAGCAAGGGATGCACTGTGGATCTTCTCAGCAAAAACGCGTCGAACAACAGCACGATCAAGTTCACGACCGGAGTGCGAAACATAAAAGGAGGACTCAGCAAATGCCTTGATGTTGGTCATAAACTCGACGGAAGCTATAACAACACGTGAGTTTTTACTTCCTTATTCTATTTGGCAGCTAATTTATGTTCCTTAACAGGATTCTTAACAGGCATTGCAAGTTTACTTTGAACAAATCAGAGTGCTTCAAACAGGCGTTTTCGCTTGAATGATCGTGCATGGAATAATAGAAAACGATTTTGGTTCAGTTTTATTGGTTTTACGGACTGAGATTTGTATGGCCCCGTGAGAGGTGAAATTCTTGGACCGTGGCCAGACAAACTACAGCGAAAGCATTTGCCAAGAATGTCTTCATTAATCAAGAACGAAAGTCAGAGGTTCGAAGGCGATCAGATACCGCCCTAGTTCTGACCGTAAACGATGCCAACTAGCGATCCGCCGATGGAAATTATATTGCCTTGGTGGGGAGCTTCCCGGAAACGAAAGTCTTCCGGTTCCGGGGGAAGTATGGTTGCAAAGCTGAAACTTAAAGGAATTGACGGAAGGGCACCACCAGGAGTGGAGCCTGCGGCTTAATTTGACTCAACACGGGGAAACTCACCCGGCCCGGATACTGTGAGGATTGACAGATTGATAGCTTTTTCATGATTCAGTGGATGGTGGTGCATGGCCGTTCTTAGTTCGTGGAGTGATTTGTCTGGTTTATTCCGATAACGAGCGAGACTCTAACCTACTAAATAGCTGGCACATACTCTTAGTGTATACAGCTTCTTAGAGGGATTTGCGGTGTTCAGCCGAAAGAAATTGAGCAATAACAGGTCTGTGATGCCCTTAGATGTCCGGGGCTGCACGCGCGCTACACTGGCAAAATCAACGTGCTTGTCCTACCCCGAAAGGGGCGGGTAAACCATTGAAAATTTGCCGTGATTGGGATCGGAAATTGCAATTATTTTCCGTGAACGAGGAATTCCAAGTAAGTGCGAGTCATCAGCTCGCGTTGATTACGTCCCTGCCCTTTGTACACACCGCCCGTCGCTGCCCGGGACTGAGCCATTTCGAGAAATTTGGGGACCGTTGATTTAATTTTTCTAAATTACTTTGATGGAAACCAATTTAATCGCAGTGGCTTGAACCGGGCAAAAGTCGTAACAAGGTAGCTGTAGGTGAACCTGCTGCTGGATCATTACTTTATGTGATGTTGAAATTTGAATTCGCAACATAAATATATTGTTGTGAAACGGCTGTCGCTGGTGTCTAGGTGTTGCTGATACAGTTGTGAACGTCCGTGGCTGTATATGTGGTGACATGTTAGGACTAAGACTTAATGAGCCTCTTAAGTGAGGACGCCAGCACTCTTTTTTTCTCTATATTTTTTAAAAAAAACTAAAATTCTAGCCTTATCGGTGGATCACTCGGCTCGTGGATCGATGAAGAACGCAGAAAACTGCGATAATTTGTGCGAACTGCAGAAACCTTGAGCACAAAAGTTTTGAACGCATATTGCCGCATTGGGGTCAAACCTTTTGCTACGTCTGGTTCAGGGTCATTTTCTTTTAAAGCGAAAGCTTTAATTTATATATGCTATTGATGCTTTATATTTTAAGAGGATTGTTGTTTATCCTAGTTGTATGAATATAACTACAAGAACCAAACAATTTTGACCTGAACTCAGTCGAGAGCACCCGCTGAACTTAAGCATATCAGTAAGCGGAGGAAAAGAAACTAAACAGGATTCCCCCAGTAACGGCGAGTGAACAGGGAAATGTCCATCGCTAAATCATTTTGTCTCAGGCATTATGAGGTGTAGCGTATAAGCCGTAATTTTTGATCAAGTGTCTCAAACAAGTCCCCTTGACAGGGGTTCCACAGAAGGTGCAAGTCCTGTACATTGAGATAATTGATCGATATCTGCGTGCTTTAGAGTCGGGTTGTTTGGGATCGCAGCCCAAAGTCGGTGGTAAACTTCATCTAAGACTTAATATTGCCACGAGACCGATAGCAAACAAGTACTGTGAAGGAAAGTTGCAAAGCACTTTGAAGAGAGAGTTAAAGAGGACGTGAAACCGGTGAGGTGGAAACAGATAGAGTCGGCGTATCTTTCAAGTATTCATTTACATTATTCTTATGTTGTGATATCTGAGCTCCAGATTGGGACAGAAAGAAGCAGCATAATTTTCTGTGATGCATTTACTTGTTTGGTGCTTGGGGATGTTTGAGGCAGATTTGTGTCCGTCGTTTTGAGGCCAGCTTGCTGGTACCCAAACGGTGTTAGCATTTTTTGTCTTGGACATTTGAGTATGGCTTACGGGCATTTATTGGTTCGATCTGAGTGTAAGTTACGGTCGCATGCGACACGTGCTTTTCAATTAGTTCGGTCCAGTTAATGCTCTCGTACTCGCTCCCCATGTAAAGGCCGGTCATCTATCCGACCCGTCTTGAAACACGGACCAAGGAGTTTATCGTGTGCGCAAGTTTTTGGGTGTTAGAAACCTAAAGGCCAAATGAAAGTAAATGGCTCTTTAGAGTCTGATGTGCGATCTTGTAAAAAAGTGCAGCATGGCCCCATTCTAACTGTTTACAGTAGGGTGGCGGAAGAGCGTACGCGGTGAGACCCGAAAGATGGTGAACTATTCCTATTGCTGTGAAGTTGAAGTTGCATGAAGATATGTTGTTGTTGACGGTGACGAGTATGAAAAACGAGCTGCTTTTATAGTGTTTTTTTGCTGATATTCCAGTCTTCCTTCTTGATAATATACTATAAAAGCCCCCACATTTCATTCTTTTCCACCAGCTCTAATGCAATTCTACATGCTCATCCGCTGCCTTCATCCAATGGGGCTCGACACCGGACCTTTGGCCAAAAAGTCGTCAACGCTGTGCTCTCTGCTGCTGCTGCTCACCATCGCCGCACATGCAATTCCCGGTCAGGACAACAGCGAAGAAGTCGGATTCGGCAAGCACACGAAGACAAACGACACAGTGATGCTCGCCGGCGAACCCATAGTTGCCAACAATACGTACTTCAACTTTACTAGTTGTCGCTTCAAGGAGCTGTATCCGGACGCCTGCGATGTTTCAATCGAAGACGACTACATGTGAGGACTTTTTTTATTCTTTTAAAGACTAATCGTAACTAACATTTTCTTTTATTTCAGCGAGCTTCGGTACAACAACGGCAGCAAGGGATGCACTGTGGATCTTCTCAGCAAAAACGCGTCGAACAACAGCACGATCAAGTTCACGACCGGAGTGCGAAACATAAAAGGAGGACTCAGCAAATGCCTTGATGTTGGTCATAAACTCGACGGAAGCTATAACAACACGTGAGTTTTTACTTCCTTATTCTATTTGGCAGCTAATTTATGTTCCTTAACAGGATTCTTAACAGGCATTGCAAGTTTACTTTGAACAAATCAGAGTGCTTCAAACAGGCGTTTTCGCTTGAATGATCGTGCATGGAATAATAGAAAACGATTTTGGTTCAGTTTTATTGGTTTTACGGACTGAGATTTGTATGGCCCCGTGAGAGGTGAAATTCTTGGACCGTGGCCAGACAAACTACAGCGAAAGCATTTGCCAAGAATGTCTTCATTAATCAAGAACGAAAGTCAGAGGTTCGAAGGCGATCAGATACCGCCCTAGTTCTGACCGTAAACGATGCCAACTAGCGATCCGCCGATGGAAATTATATTGCCTTGGTGGGGAGCTTCCCGGAAACGAAAGTCTTCCGGTTCCGGGGGAAGTATGGTTGCAAAGCTGAAACTTAAAGGAATTGACGGAAGGGCACCACCAGGAGTGGAGCCTGCGGCTTAATTTGACTCAACACGGGGAAACTCACCCGGCCCGGATACTGTGAGGATTGACAGATTGATAGCTTTTTCATGATTCAGTGGATGGTGGTGCATGGCCGTTCTTAGTTCGTGGAGTGATTTGTCTGGTTTATTCCGATAACGAGCGAGACTCTAACCTACTAAATAGCTGGCACATACTCTTAGTGTATACAGCTTCTTAGAGGGATTTGCGGTGTTCAGCCGAAAGAAATTGAGCAATAACAGGTCTGTGATGCCCTTAGATGTCCGGGGCTGCACGCGCGCTACACTGGCAAAATCAACGTGCTTGTCCTACCCCGAAAGGGGCGGGTAAACCATTGAAAATTTGCCGTGATTGGGATCGGAAATTGCAATTATTTTCCGTGAACGAGGAATTCCAAGTAAGTGCGAGTCATCAGCTCGCGTTGATTACGTCCCTGCCCTTTGTACACACCGCCCGTCGCTGCCCGGGACTGAGCCATTTCGAGAAATTTGGGGACCGTTGATTTAATTTTTCTAAATTACTTTGATGGAAACCAATTTAATCGCAGTGGCTTGAACCGGGCAAAAGTCGTAACAAGGTAGCTGTAGGTGAACCTGCTGCTGGATCATTACTTTATGTGATATTACTTTATGTGTGTGCGAACTGCAGAAACCTTGAGCACAAAAGTTTTGAACGCATATTGCCGCATTGGGGTCAAACCTTTTGCTACGTCTGGTTCAGGGTCATTTTCTTTTAAAGCGAAAGCTTTAATTTATATATGCTATTGATGCTTTATATTTTAAGAGGATTGTTGTTTATCCTAGTTGTATGAATATAACTACAAGAACCAAACAATTTTGACCTGAATTCAGTCGAGAGCACCCGCTGAACTTAAGCATATCAGTAAGCGGAGGAAAAGAAACTAAACAGGATTCCCCCAGTAACGGCGAGTGAACAGGGAAATGTCCATCGCTAAATCATTTTGTCTCAGGCATTATGAGGTGTAGCGTATAAGCCGTAATTTTTGATCAAGTGTCTCAAACAAGTCCCCTTGACAGGGGTTCCACAGAAGGTGCAAGTCCTGTACATTGAGATAATTGATCGATATCTGCGTGCTTTAGAGTCGGGTTGTTTGGGATCGCAGCCCAAAGTCGGTGGTAAACTTCATCTAAGACTTAATATTGCCACGAGACCGATAGCAAACAAGTACTGTGAAGGAAAGTTGCAAAGCACTTTGAAGAGAGAGTTAAAGAGGACGTGAAACCGGTGATGTGGAAACAGATAGAGTCGGCGTATCTTTCAAGTATTCATTTACATTATTCTTATGTTGTGATATCTGAGCTCCAGATTGGGACAGAAAGAAGCAGCATAATTTTCTGTGATGCATTTACTTGTTTGGTGCTTGGGGATGTTTGAGGCAGATTTGTGTCCGTCGTTTTGAGGCCAGCTTGCTGGTACCCAAACGGTGTTAGCATTTTTTGTCTTGGACATTTGAGTATGGCTTACGGGCATTTATTGGTTCGATCTGAGTGTAAGTTACGGTCGCATGCGACACGTGCTTTTCAATTAGTTCGGTCCAGTTAATGCTCTCGTACTCGCTCCCCATGTAAAGGCCGGTCATCTATCCGACCCGTCTTGAAACACGGACCAAGGAGTTTATCGTGTGCGCAAGTTTTTGGGTGTTAGAAACCTAAAGGCCAAATGAAAGTAAATGGCTCTTTAGAGTCTGATGTGCGATCTTGTAAAAAAGTGCAGCATGGCCCCATTCTAACTGTTTACAGTAGGGTGGCGGAAGAGCGTACGCGGTGAGACCCGAAAGATGGTGAACTATTCCTGAGCAGGATCGTACCCATATCCGCAGCAGGTCTCCAAGGTGAACAGCCTCTAGTCGATAGAATAATGTAGGTAAGGGAAGTCGGCAAATTAGATTCGTAACTTCGGGAAAAGAATTGGCTCTAAAGGTTGGGTCAGTCGGGCTGTTGTGTGAAACAGGTGGACATTACTCGTGGCTGCTTTCGCTTCCTTTCGGGGCGGCGCTTGTGGACTAGTAGTGAGGACTGCTTGTGGAGCGCTTCAGCTGCGTGCTATTTCGCAAGATATAGTACTTCGATTGGCGCTGAACAACCAGTTTAGAACTGGCACGAACTCCGGGAATCCGAATGTCTAATTAAAACAGAGGAGACGGATGGTCCTTGCAGTCTCACTCACACACTCACTCACTCACTCACTCACTCACTCACTCACTCACTCACTCACTCACTCACTCACTCACTCACTCACTCACTCACTCACTCACTCACTCACTCACTCACTCACTCACTCACTCACTCACTCACTCACTCACTCACTCACTCACTCACTCACTCACTCACTCACTCACTCACTCACTCACTCACTCACTCACTCACTCACTCACTCACTCACTCACTCACTCACTCACTCACTCACTCACTCACTCACTCACTCACTCACTCACTCACTCACTCACTCACTCACTCACTCACTCACTCACTCACTCACTCACTCACTCACTCACTCACTCACTCACTCACTCACTCACTCACTCACTCACTCACTCACTCACTCACTCACTCACTCACTCACTCACTCACTCACTCACTCACTCACTCACTCACTCACTCACTCACTCACTCACTCACTCACTCACTCACTCACTCACTCACTCACTCACTCACTCACTCACTCACTCACTCACTCACTCACTCACTCACTCACTCACTCACTCACTCACTCACTCACTCACTCACTCACTCACTCACTCACTCACTCACTCACTCACTCACTCACTCACTCACTCACTCACTCACTCACTCACTCACTCACTCACTCACTCACTCACTCACTCACTCACTCACTCACTCACTCACTCACTCACTCACTCACTCACTCACTCACTCACTCACTCACTCACTCACTCACTCACTCACTCACTCACTCACTCACTCACTCACTCACTCACTCACTCACTCACTCACTCACTCACTCACTCACTCACTCACTCACTCACTCACTCACTCACTCACTCACTCACTCACTCACTCACTCACTCACTCACTCACTCACTCACTCACTCACTCACTCACTCACTCACTCACTCACTCACTCACTCACTCACTCACTCACTCACTCACTCACTCACTCACTCACTCACTCACTCACTCACTCACTCACTCACTCACTCACTCACTCACTCACTCACTCACTCACTCACTCACTCACTCACTCACTCACTCACTCACTCACTCACTCACTCACTCACTCACTCACTCACTCACTCACTCACTCACTCACTCACTCACTCACTCACTCACTCACTCACTCACTCACTCACTCACTCACTCACTCACTCACTCACTCACTCACTCACTCACTCACTCACTCACTCACTCACTCACTCACTCACTCACTCACTCACTCACTCACTCACTCACTCACTCACTCACTCACTCACTCACTCACTCACTCACTCACTCACTCACTCACTCACTCACTCACTCACTCACTCACTCACTCACTCACTCACTCACTCACTCACTCACTCACTCACTCACTCACTCACTCACTCACTCACTCACTCACTCACTCACTCACTCACTCACTCACTCACTCACTCACTCACTCACTCACTCACTCACTCACTCACTCACTCACTCACTCACTCACTCACTCACTCACTCACTCACTCACTCACTCACTCACTCACTCACTCACTCACTCACTCACTCACTCACTCACTCACTCACTCACTCACTCACTCACTCACTCACTCACTCACTCACTCACTCACTCACTCACTCACTCACTCACTCACTCACTCACTCACTCACTCACTCACTCACTCACTCACTCACTCACTCACTCACTCACTCACTCACTCACTCACTCACTCACTCACTCACTCACTCACTCACTCACTCACTCACTCACTCACTCACTCACTCACTCACTCACTCACTCACTCACTCACTCACTCACTCACTCACTCACTCACTCACTCACTCACTCACTCACTCACTCACTCACTCACTCACTCACTCACTCACTCACTCACTCACTCACTCACTCACTCACTCACTCACTCACTCACTCACTCACTCACTCACTCACTCACTCACTCACTCACTCACTCACTCACTCACTCACTCACTCACTCACTCACTCACTCACTCACTCACTCACTCACTCACTCACTCACTCACTCACTCACTCACTCACCACACCAATCTTAATTTTGGAGTCCCATGGGGTATCCCCCCTTCAGGGAGGATCCCCCATTACTAGTCCTCCATCGGTTTTACGCTCCATTAGACTCACTAACCATTTTTTAGGTTAGTGAATCTTGTGAAGCCTCTCCTCTTACCTGCCTAGATTCACTAATCAGAGATTAAGTGAATCTAGGGACGCGTATATGTCCTCCACTGTGCCGTTTGCTGAAGTGGCTCCTGTTCCGTCCTCCGCTGTGCTGTTTGCTGTAGTCGCTCCTGTTCCGGTTTCCGCTTGTCCTATACTCCCTGGTGCTCCTTCTTCTGCTGCTGGCCCCTGCTCGGTCTCGTCTTCTACGTTGCCCTCATTGCCATAGTGTGCTGTCAACTGTTCCGTTAGACACGTATCACAAGGGCACCACGGTGGAGACCCCTTTAGATTTCTAAAAATAGGGATACATTCTCACAAAAATCTAAACTCATAAACTTACCGAACGATGATCATCATCTCCGAGAGCGGTTTTCCAAGGACGCATTCCGCCTTTCCAGCTTGTGAAAAGTAGGCTTCTTCCGTCTTCATGTTCAAGGTGCCGAGCAGTGTTCCACCAGGACGATTAACCCATAGAATGGGCATCGAGTCGCCGCACCGAACCAGTTGACGTTCATCGGTCTTTTCGAAGCGGTCCTTGTACTTGATCCACTCGTACCAATAGCCGAGCGAGTTATGGTCTCCGTTGTACTGCAGCACCTGAGAAGGAAAGAAAACAAGTTATGAATTAGATTACTAATAAAAAGACTCAACGTACCTGAATCATGCCGCCAAGATCTACTTTCCCTGTGAGCTCAGCCTTGCCGTACGGAAATGAAGCTTGTACAACGCCAGCATCGTTCCATGCGTAGCCGTGCACCGGCTTTCCGTTCTTGTACCACAGTGCGACGTACATGTTCTGCTGGCCCAGCACTTTGACAGGATTGTCCGGAAATGGCGACCCGATCGGTTTGAACGCCCACGTATCCTCATTCGGGGCTGTATTGCTGTGAAGTTGAAGTTGCATGAAGATATGTTGTTGTTGACGGTGACGAGTATGAAAAACGAGCTGCTTTTATAGTGTTTTTTTGCTGATATTCCAGTCTTCCTTCTTGATAATATACTATAAAAGCCCCCACATTTCATTCTTTTCCACCAGCTCTAATGCAATTCTACATGCTCATCCGCTGCCTTCATCCAATGGGGCTCGACACCGGACCTTTGGCCAAAAAGTCGTCAACGCTGTGCTCTCTGCTGCTGCTGCTCACCATCGCCGCACATGCAATTCCCGGTCAGGACAACAGCGAAGAAGTCGGATTCGGCAAGCACACGAAGACAAACGACACAGTGATGCTCGCCGGCGAACCCATAGTTGCCAACAATACGTACTTCAACTTTACTAGTTGTCGCTTCAAGGAGCTGTATCCGGACGCCTGCGATGTTTCAATCGAAGACGACTACATGTGAGGACTTTTTTTATTCTTTTAAAGACTAATCGTAACTAACATTTTCTTTTATTTCAGCGAGCTTCGGTACAACAACGGCAGCAAGGGATGCACTGTGGATCTTCTCAGCAAAAACGCGTCGAACAACAGCACGATCAAGTTCACGACCGGAGTGCGAAACATAAAAGGAGGACTCAGCAAATGCCTTGATGTTGGTCATAAACTCGACGGAAGCTATAACAACACGTGAGTTTTTACTTCCTTATTCTATTTGGCAGCTAATTTATGTTCCTTAACAGGATTCTTAACAGGCATTGCAAGTTTACTTTGAACAAATCAGAGTGCTTCAAACAGGCGTTTTCGCTTGAATGATCGTGCATGGAATAATAGAAAAAAATGCCTTGATGTTGGTCATAAACTCGACGGAAGCTATAACAACACGTGAGTTTTTACTTCCTTATTCTATTTGGCAGCTAATTTATGTTCCTTAACAGGATTCTTAACAGGCATTGCAAGTTTACTTTGAACAAATCAGAGTGCTTCAAACAGGCGTTTTCGCTTGAATGATCGTGCATGGAATAATAGAAAACGATTTTGGTTCAGTTTTATTGGTTTTACGGACTGAGATTTGTATGGCCCCGTGAGAGGTGAAATTCTTGGACCGTGGCCAGACAAACTACAGCGAAAGCATTTGCCAAGAATGTCTTCATTAATCAAGAACGAAAGTCAGAGGTTCGAAGGCGATCAGATACCGCCCTAGTTCTGACCGTAAACGATGCCAACTAGCGATCCGCCGATGGAAATTATATTGCCTTGGTGGGGAGCTTCCCGGAAACGAAAGTCTTCCGGTTCCGGGGGAAGTATGGTTGCAAAGCTGAAACTTAAAGGAATTGACGGAAGGGCACCACCAGGAGTGGAGCCTGCGGCTTAATTTGACTCAACACGGGGAAACTCACCCGGCCCGGACACTGTGAGGATTGACAGATTGATAGCTTTTTCATGATTCAGTGGATGGTGGTGCATGGCCGTTCTTAGTTCGTGGAGTGATTTGTCTGGTTTATTCCGATAACGAGCGAGACTCTAACCTACTAAATAGCTGGTACATACTCTTAGTGTATACAGCTTCTTAGAGGGATTTGCGGTGTTCAGCCGAAAGAAATTGAGCAATAACAGGTCTGTGATGCCCTTAGATGTCCGGGGCTGCACGCGCGCTACACTGGCAAAATCAACGTGCTTGTCCTACCCCGAAAGGGGCGGGTAAACCATTGAAAATTTGCCGTGATTGGGATCGGAAATTGCAATTATTTTCCGTGAACGAGGAATTCCAAGTAAGTGCGAGTCATCAGCTCGCGTTGATTACGTCCCTGCCCTTTGTACACACCGCCCGTCGCTGCCCGGGACTGAGCCATTTCGAGAAATTTGGGGACCGTTGATTTAATTTTTCTAAATTACTTTGATGGAAACCAATTTAATCGCAGTGGCTTGAACCGGGCAAAAGTCGTAACAAGGTAGCTGTAGGTGAACCTGCTGCTGGATCATTACTTTATGTGATGTTGAAATTTGAATTCGCAACATAAATATATTGTTGTGAAACGGCTGTCGCTGGTGTCTAGGTGTTGCTGATACAGTTGTGAACGTCCGTGGCTGTATATGTGGTGACATGTTAGGACTAAGACTTAATGAGCCTCTTAAGTGAGGACGCCAGCACTCTTTTTTTCTCTATATTTTTAAAAAAAAACTAAAATTCTAGCCTTATCGGTGGATCACTCGGCTCGTGGATCGATGAAGAACGCAGCAAACTGCGATAATTTGTGCGAACTGCAGAAACCTTGAGCACAAAAGTTTTGAACGCATATTGCCGCATTGGGGTCAAACCTTTTGCTACGTCTGGTTCAGGGTTTTTCTTTTAAAGCGAAAGCTTTAATTTATATATGCTATTGATGCTTTATATTTTAAGAGGATTGTTGTTTATCCTAGTTGTATGAATATAACTACAAGAACCAAACAATTTTGACCTGAACTCAGTCGAGAGCACCCGCTGAACTTAAGCATATCAGTAAGCGGAGGAAAAGAAACTAAACAGGATTCCCCCAGTAACGGCGAGTGAACAGGGAAATGTCCATCGCTAAATCATTTTGTCTCAGGCATTATGAGGTGTAGCGTATAAGCCGTAATTTTTGATCAAGTGTCTCAAACAAGTCCCCTTGACAGGGGTTCCACAGAAGGTGCAAGTCCTGTACATTGAGATAATTGATCGATATCTGCGTGCTTTAGAGTCGGGTTGTTTGGGATCGCAGCCCAAAGTCGGTGGTAAACTTCATCTAAGACTTAATATTGCCACGAGACCGATAGCAAACAAGTACTGTGAAGGAAAGTTGCAAAGCACTTTGAAGAGAGAGTTAAAGAGGACGTGAAACCGGTGAGGTGGAAACAGATAGAGTCGGCGTATCTTTCAAGTATTCATTTACATTATTCTTATGTTGTGATATCTGAGCTCCAGATTGGGACAGAAAGAAGCAGCATAATTTTCTGTGATGCATTTACTTGTTTGGTGCTTGGGGATGTTTGAGGCAGATTTGTGTCCGTCGTTTTGAGGCCAGCTTGCTGGTACCCAAACGGTGTTAGCATTTTTTGTCTTGGACATTTGAGTATGGCTTACGGGCATTTATTGGTCGATCTGAGTGTAAGTTACGGTCGCATGCGACACGTGCTTTTCAATTAGTTCGGTCCAGTTAATGCTCTCGTACTCGCTCCCCATGTAAAGGCCGGTCATCTATCCGACCCGTCTTGAAACACGGACCAAGGAGTTTATCGTGTGCGCAAGTTTTTGGGTGTTAGAAACCTAAAGGCCAAATGAAAGTAAATGGCTCTTTAGAGTCTGATGTGCGATCTTGTAAAAAAGTGCAGCATGGCCCCATTCTAACTGTTTACAGTAGGGTGGCGGAAGAGCGTACGCGGTGAGACCCGAAAGATGGTGAACTATTCCTGAGCAGGATCGTACCCATATCCGCAGCAGGTCTCCAAGGTGAACAGCCTCTAGTCGATAGAATAATGTAGGTAAGGGAAGTCGGCAAATTAGATTCGTAACTTCGGGAAAAGAATTGGCTCTAAAGGTTGGGTCAGTCGGGCTGTTGTGTGAAACAGGTGGACATTGCTCGTGGCTGCTTTCGCTTCCTTTCGGGGCGGCGCTTGTGGACTAGTAGTGAGGACTGCTTGTGGAGCGCTTCAGCTGCGTGCTATTTCGCAAGATATAGTACTTCGATTGGCGCTGAACAACCAGTTTAGAACTGGCACGAACTCCGGGAATCCGAATGTCTAATTAAAACAGAGGAGACGGAAAACAGAGGAGACTTAATATTGCCACGAGACCGATAGCAAACAAGTCACTCACTCACTCACTCACACCCTATCTTAATTTTGGAGTCCCATGGGGTATCCCCCCTTCAGGGAGGATCCCCCATTACTAGTCCTCCATCGGTTTTACGCTCCATTAGACTCACTAACCATTTTTTAGGTTAGTGAATCTTGTGAAGCCTCTCCTCTTACCTGCCTAGATTCACTAATCAGAGATTAAGTGAATCTAGGGACGCGTATATGTCCTCCACTGTGCCGTTTGCTGAAGTGGCTCCTGTTCCGTCCTCCGCTGTGCTGTTTGCTGTAGTCGCTCCTGTTCCGGTTTCCGCTTGTCCTATACTCCCTGGTGCTCCTTCTTCTGCTGCTGGCCCCTGCTCGGTCTCGTCTTCTACGTTGCCCTCATTGCCATAGTGTGCTGTCAACTGTTCCGTTAGACACGTATCACAAGGGCACCACGGTGGAGACCCCTTTAGATTTCTAAAAATAGGGATACATTCTCACAAAAATCTAAACTCATAAACTTACCGAACGATGATCATCATCTCCGAGAGCGGTTTTCCAAGGACGCATTCCGCCTTTCCAGCTTGTGAAAAGTAGGCTTCTTCCGTCTTCATGTTCAAGGTGCCGAGCAGTGTTCCACCAGGACGATTAACCCATAGAATGGGCATCGAGTCGCCGCACCGAACCAGTTGACGTTCATCGGTCTTTTCGAAGCGGTCCTTGTACTTGATCCACTCGTACCAATAGCCGAGCGAGTTATGGTCTCCGTTGTACTGCAGCACCTGAGAAGGAAAGAAAACAAGTTATGAATTAGATTACTAATAAAAAGACTCAACGTACCTGAATCATGCCGCCAAGATCTACTTTCCCTGTGAGCTCAGCCTTGCCGTACGGAAATGAAGCTTGTACAACGCCAGCATCGTTCCATGCGTAGCCGTGCACCGGCTTTCCGTTCTTGTACCACAGTGCGACGTACATGTTCTGCTGGCCCAGCACTTTGACAGGATTGTCCGGAAATGGCGACCCGATCGGTTTGAACGCCCAACTACATAAGGATCATTATTAATTTATTGATTGATTTTGCCCCGCCCCTAAAGAGACGTGCAGGGAAAATAGAAATGTGATGACTCATTCCAAACCTTTTGTCACTGTCTAAAATTGCACGCGACAAAATGGTACAGGACAAAACACCACATGCCAAAACGCCATTTTTTAAAAATAATTAAGTTCCCAGTGGCGGGGTCGATCCGGTGACTCCTAGCCTAAAGGCGGAGACACTAACGACTCCGCCACTGGGAAGCTTAATTAAATTGAATAATTATTTAACATAAACCCTATTCTTTTTTTTTGATACAGGGACGCTTTAACTTGCGTGTTTCATCGCGCACGGTTCAGTGCCATATTTCGTCGCAATCGGACTTAAAAATGTTAAATGTTCAAAACATCGATTTAAAAATTTGAAAATTACATGGTCAAGGGTTTCTAAAAATATTAATTCACAGGACATTCAGATCCAATGGGTAAATTATAATGAGTAATTGATCTGGGGAGCCCTACTAGGGGAATATCTTTAATATTGCTAGCAATGGCATTTTCTTGAGTTGAAGTAATTAAACCTCTATTGCGCAAAAATCTAAGAATTAGAACCCAACATAAAATAATTAGAGGTATTTTTAATGAATAAATCAATAAAAATAAAAGAATATCATAAGCTATAAACTTGTTAGATCCCTTAAAATTGTCATCAAGATTTAAAGCGAAAGATATATTATCAGAAATATTAGAGTAATTTTGCATGTTAAATGTCTGAATGATTTTAATAACCAATTATTTATACAAATTCTCTAACCAAGATTGGAATCGGAAACGATATGACGATTATAATCTATCATTAACATTTGATCAAATTCTCCTAAGATAATCATTTCAACTCCCCCAGAAGGAATGGGAGAATTAAATTCTAAACGGATACTTGTAGTACCACTTCTAAGCAACTCAAATCCACAAGAGTCGTCAAGTGTTGAAGTCAAAGGTATCACAAAAAATGTCCAGCCATTTTTGAATCGGGACATTGGAATATCGATTGACCGATCAGAGTTAGCCATCCCCAATGCTTCGTACATGTCAACGAAAGCTCGAACAAAAAGATCTTTTTCAAATTTTAGTTTATAAGCAACCATGGGATAAATATGCCCACCAGTATGAACCGAGATTTCTCTCAAATCAAATGGTTTAAAGTTAAATGGTGAAAGTGCCATGTCCCCATTAAAGGCCTTGTTTGATACCAAAGCAACTGTGACTCTTCTCGGTATCGTAGCACTAAAAGCATTATATTCAATTTCTGTGCGGCCCGCGGTTAAAAAGGTCGATTTCATTTCAGTTCTTCTTAGAGCATATGTAGCAGGCTTTGATTCAAGCGTTTTGTAAATGTTCATATTGAGTGATGGTTGTACTTCAATCATTTTAGAAAAAAGTTTGACGTCATGCACATAAAGTCTATACTCATTTTTATCATCAGCTTTAAGTTTATGCAAAACAAAAGAATTTTTACTTCTATAGATGCTAAAGTTTATATCTAAGTTATTGAGTAAAAATAATTCCTGGTTTCCCAAATCAAAATCTAATCGTGAAAGAAACTGAGATCTTTTACCCCCAGCAAATAGCGAACATCGATTTATAAATCCTGAATCAAAAGCATCATCATGCTTTTCGCTTTTATAGTACCCAACTGATGCAAGAAAATTAGACTTAACATTGTCAGGAAATGATAATTCATTGGTTATATATGCTTTATATGGATAAAGAGTACCACTATCGTAAATTTCAGTAGTACCAACATTAACTTTTAATTGTTGAACAAATGTTTGCCCGATACCTTGAATGGTTCCAATATTTGTATCTTTAGTTGAATCAATATCTTCCCATTTACCTGTGTCACCAAGCTTTTCAATAGAAAGTTCAAGATAAAGATAGGTTCTGGAAAGATCTGTCCAGAGATTATCACTGAACAAACGAAACAAATAAGGCGAATCTTGCGTTATTGTGCTAAGGGGTAGAATCTCTCGAAAAAAGGAACGGATAACAGAAACATTAGTTGGAGGAACGGAAAAAATATTCAGTGCGCTATTTAAGGCCAAAGGACTATTTTCATTAATTTGTTTAGGACAACTCATGTTAGTATGTGCCTAAAGTATCTACTCGTAAACGTTTGTTAGCGGGAATTTTTCTAGGAGATTTTTTCGAAGGTTTCCTAGCAAGATTAGGAATAAAATTAGGAGGGCCAATACGGGAATATGCCCGCTTATTTATAGTCTTAAGCTTTATATCATTTTTTTCATCATTCATTTGACCAAGGGACGGATGCTTTTCAATATTCTTGTAACGTTTAAAATCAAAGCCTTTGCCAGTTTGTTTATCAACGTTATCTGCTGCTTTCTGTAATAAATTTTTTAACCCTGATTTGCCTTCATTAATTAGAGATTCTTTGAGATTCTTTCCTTCCAGAACATTACTTAAAACTTTATTGCCCGATTCTAGTCCTTGTTTACCTATGGCACTACCAATTTCTTTCCCGATAGGTATGAGATAACGGAGAAAACTTCTGAATACTGAACCTAATCCACTTCCTCTCTGGTAAGGAACACCGCGAAATACGTTATACCCACCCCATTGATTAGGCTGCTCGGTCAATGCTGACCAGTTAATATGTGAGGGATCAAAATCGATATGCATTTTAAGTTGAAAATGAATATTTTTAATCTAACTATGTATATTAAATATTTTTGATGCAATAAATTCTGTTACAAATTTATCAGCATTTATATTTTTAAGAAATAAAATTATTTCATTCATGTGAAAACCGGAACAGCGCATATAGAGATAAAATATTGCATGATGACCACACGAGCGCGTAAACATACCCTTAAGTTTAATGGAATTAAATCGAACTCTTTGAAATTTTTCTAAATAATTTCGAATATGTCTAAAAACTGTGAAAAATAACCAGTAATGCACATAAATAAGGATTTATTTAGAATTTTCGTTCATATTATTGATGTTTACAGTCTAAAAACTGTGAAAAATAACCAGTAATGCACATAAATAAGGATTTATTTAGAATTTTCGTTCAAATTATTGATGTTTATAGTCTAAAAACTGTGAAAAATAACCAGTAATGCACATAAATAAGGATTTATTTAGAATTTTCGTTCATATTATTGATGTTTACAGTCTAAAAACTGTGAAAAATAACCAGTAATGCACATAAATAAGGATTTATTTAGAATTTTCGTTCAAATTATTGATGTTTATATCACTCACTCACTCACTCACTCACTCACTCACTCACTCACTAACTCACTCACTCACTCACTCACTCACTCACTCACTCACTCACTCACTCACTCACTCACTCACTCACTCACTCACTCACTCACTCACTCACTCACTCACTCACTCACTCACTCACTCACTCACTCACTCACTCACTCACTCACTCACTCACTCACTCACTCACTCACTCACTCACTCACTCACTCACTCACTCACTCACTCACTCACTCACTCACTCACTCACTCACTCACTCACTCACTCACTCACTCACTCACTCACTCACTCACTCACTCACTCACTCACTCACTCACTCACTCACTCACTCACTCACTCACTCACTCACTCACTCACTCACTCACTCACTCACTCACTCACTCACTCACTCACTCACTCACTCACTCACTCACTCACTCACTCACTCACTCACTCACTCACTCACTCACTCACTCACTCACTCACTCACTCACTCACTCACTCACTCACTCACTCACTCACTCACTCACTCACTCACTCACTCACTCACTCACTCACTCACTCACTCACTCACTCACTCACTCACTCACTCACTCACTCACTCACTCACTCACTCACTCACTCACTCACTCACTCACTCACTCACTCACTCACTCACTCACTCACTCACTCACTCACTCACTCACTCACTCACTCACTCACTCACTCACTCACTCACTCACTCACTCACTCACTCACTCACTCACTCACTCACTCACTCACTCACTCACTCACTCACTCACTCACTCACTCACTCACTCACTCACTCACTCACTCACTCACTCACTCACTCACTCACTCACTCACTCACTCACTCACTCACTCACTCACTCACTCACTCACTCACTCACTCACTCACTCACTCACTCACTCACTCACTCACTCACTCACTCACTCACTCACTCACTCACTCACTCACTCACTCACTCACTCACTCACTCACTCACTCACTCACTCACTCACTCACTCACTCACTCACTCACTCACTCACTCACTCACTCACTCACTCACTCACTCACTCACTCACTCACTCACTCACTCACTCACTCACTCACTCACTCACTCACTCACTCACTCACTCACTCACTCACTCACTCACTCACTCACTCACTCACTCACTCACTCACTCACTCACACCCAATCTTAATTTTGGAGTCCCATGGGGTATCCCCCCTTCAGGGAGGATCCCCCATTACTAGTCCTCCATCGGTTTTACGCTCCATTAGACTCACTAACCATTTTTTAGGTTAGTGAATCTTGTGAAGCCTCTCCTCTTACCTGCCTAGATTCACTAATCAGAGATTAAGTGAATCTAGGGACGCGTATATGTCCTCCACTGTGCCGTTTGCTGAAGTGGCTCCTGTTCCGTCCTCCGCTGTGCTGTTTGCTGTAGTCGCTCCTGTTCCGGTTTCCGCTTGTCCTATACTCCCTGGTGCTCCTTCTTCTGCTGCTGGCCCCTGCTCGGTCTCGTCTTCTACGTTGCCCTCATTGCCATAGTGTGCTGTCAACTGTTCCGTTAGACACGTATCACAAGGGCACCACGGTGGAGACCCCTTTAGATTTCTAAAAATAGGGATACATTCTCACAAAAATCTAAACTCATAAACTTACCGAACGATGATCATCATCTCCGAGAGCGGTTTTCCAAGGACGCATTCCGCCTTTCCAGCTTGTGAAAAGTAGGCTTCTTCCGTCTTCATGTTCAAGGTGCCGAGCAGTGTTCCACCAGGACGATTAACCCATAGAATGGGCATCGAGTCGCCGCACCGAACCAGTTGACGTTCATCGGTCTTTTCGAAGCGGTCCTTGTACTTGATCCACTCGTACCAATAGCCGAGCGAGTTATGGTCTCCGTTGTACTGCAGCACCTGAGAAGGAAAGAAAACAAGTTATGAATTAGATTACTAATAAAAAGACTCAACGTACCTGAATCATGCCGCCAAGATCTACTTTCCCTGTGAGCTCAGCCTTGCCGTACGGAAATGAAGCTTGTACAACGCCAGCATCGTTCCATGCGTAGCCGTGCACCGGCTTTCCGTTCTTGTACCACAGTGCGACGTACATGTTCTGCTGGCCCAGCACTTTGACAGGATTGTCCGGAAATGGCGACCCGATCGGTTTGAACGCCCACGTATCCTCATTCGGGGCTGTATTGCTGTGAAGTTGAAGTTGCATGAAGATATGTTGTTGTTGACGGTGACGAGTATGAAAAACGAGCTGCTTTTATAGTGTTTTTTTGCTGATATTCCAGTCTTCCTTCTTGATAATATACTATAAAAGCCCCCACATTTCATTCTTTTCCACCAGCTCTAATGCAATTCTACATGCTCATCCGCTGCCTTCATCCAATGGGGCTCGACACCGGACCTTTGGCCAAAAAGTCGTCAACGCTGTGCTCTCTGCTGCTGCTGCTCACCATCGCCGCACATGCAATTCCCGGTCAGGACAACAGCGAAGAAGTCGGATTCGGCAAGCACACGAAGACAAACGACACAGTGATGCTCGCCGGCGAACCCATAGTTGCCAACAATACGTACTTCAACTTTACTAGTTGTCGCTTCAAGGAGCTGTATCCGGACGCCTGCGATGTTTCAATCGAAGACGACTACATGTGAGGACTTTTTTTATTCTTTTAAAGACTAATCGTAACTAACATTTTCTTTTATTTCAGCGAGCTTCGGTACAACAACGGCAGCAAGGGATGCACTGTGGATCTTCTCAGCAAAAACGCGTCGAACAACAGCACGATCAAGTTCACGACCGGAGTGCGAAACATAAAAGGAGGACTCAGCAAATGCCTTGATGTTGGTCATAAACTCGACGGAAGCTATAACAACACGTGAGTTTTTACTTCCTTATTCTATTTGGCAGCTAATTTATGTTCCTTAACAGGATTCTTAACAGGCATTGCAAGTTTACTTTGAACAAATCAGAGTGCTTCAAACAGGCGTTTTCGCTTGAATGATCGTGCATGGAATAATAGAAAAAAATGCCTTGATGTTGGTCATAAACTCGACGGAAGCTATAACAACACGTGAGTTTTTACTTCCTTATTCTATTTGGCAGCTAATTTATGTTCCTTAACAGGATTCTTAACAGGCATTGCAAGTTTACTTTGAACAAATCAGAGTGCTTCAAACAGGCGTTTTCGCTTGAATGATCGTGCATGGAATAATAGAAAACGATTTTGGTTCAGTTTTATTGGTTTTACGGACTGAGATTTGTATGGCCCCGTGAGAGGTGAAATTCTTGGACCGTGGCCAGACAAACTACAGCGAAAGCATTTGCCAAGAATGTCTTCATTAATCAAGAACGAAAGTCAGAGGTTCGAAGGCGATCAGATACCGCCCTAGTTCTGACCGTAAACGATGCCAACTAGCGATCCGCCGATGGAAATTATATTGCCTTGGTGGGGAGCTTCCCGGAAACGAAAGTCTTCCGGTTCCGGGGGAAGTATGGTTGCAAAGCTGAAACTTAAAGGAATTGACGGAAGGGCACCACCAGGAGTGGAGCCTGCGGCTTAATTTGACTCAACACGGGGAAACTCACCCGGCCCGGACACTGTGAGGATTGACAGATTGATAGCTTTTTCATGATTCAGTGGATGGTGGTGCATGGCCGTTCTTAGTTCGTGGAGTGATTTGTCTGGTTTATTCCGATAACGAGCGAGACTCTAACCTACTAAATAGCTGGTACATACTCTTAGTGTATACAGCTTCTTAGAGGGATTTGCGGTGTTCAGCCGAAAGAAATTGAGCAATAACAGGTCTGTGATGCCCTTAGATGTCCGGGGCTGCACGCGCGCTACACTGGCAAAATCAACGTGCTTGTCCTACCCCGAAAGGGGCGGGTAAACCATTGAAAATTTGCCGTGATTGGGATCGGAAATTGCAATTATTTTCCGTGAACGAGGAATTCCAAGTAAGTGCGAGTCATCAGCTCGCGTTGATTACGTCCCTGCCCTTTGTACACACCGCCCGTCGCTGCCCGGGACTGAGCCATTTCGAGAAATTTGGGGACCGTTGATTTAATTTTTCTAAATTACTTTGATGGAAACCAATTTAATCGCAGTGGCTTGAACCGGGCAAAAGTCGTAACAAGGTAGCTGTAGGTGAACCTGCTGCTGGATCATTACTTTATGTGATGTTGAAATTTGAATTCGCAACATAAATATATTGTTGTGAAACGGCTGTCGCTGGTGTCTAGGTGTTGCTGATACAGTTGTGAACGTCCGTGGCTGTATATGTGGTGACATGTTAGGACTAAGACTTAATGAGCCTCTTAAGTGAGGACGCCAGCACTCTTTTTTTCTCTATATTTTTAAAAAAAAACTAAAATTCTAGCCTTATCGGTGGATCACTCGGCTCGTGGATCGATGAAGAACGCAGCAAACTGCGATAATTTGTGCGAACTGCAGAAACCTTGAGCACAAAAGTTTTGAACGCATATTGCCGCATTGGGGTCAAACCTTTTGCTACGTCTGGTTCAGGGTTTTTCTTTTAAAGCGAAAGCTTTAATTTATATATGCTATTGATGCTTTATATTTTAAGAGGATTGTTGTTTATCCTAGTTGTATGAATATAACTACAAGAACCAAACAATTTTGACCTGAACTCAGTCGAGAGCACCCGCTGAACTTAAGCATATCAGTAAGCGGAGGAAAAGAAACTAAACAGGATTCCCCCAGTAACGGCGAGTGAACAGGGAAATGTCCATCGCTAAATCATTTTGTCTCAGGCATTATGAGGTGTAGCGTATAAGCCGTAATTTTTGATCAAGTGTCTCAAACAAGTCCCCTTGACAGGGGTTCCACAGAAGGTGCAAGTCCTGTACATTGAGATAATTGATCGATATCTGCGTGCTTTAGAGTCGGGTTGTTTGGGATCGCAGCCCAAAGTCGGTGGTAAACTTCATCTAAGACTTAATATTGCCACGAGACCGATAGCAAACAAGTACTGTGAAGGAAAGTTGCAAAGCACTTTGAAGAGAGAGTTAAAGAGGACGTGAAACCGGTGAGGTGGAAACAGATAGAGTCGGCGTATCTTTCAAGTATTCATTTACATTATTCTTATGTTGTGATATCTGAGCTCCAGATTGGGACAGAAAGAAGCAGCATAATTTTCTGTGATGCATTTACTTGTTTGGTGCTTGGGGATGTTTGAGGCAGATTTGTGTCCGTCGTTTTGAGGCCAGCTTGCTGGTACCCAAACGGTGTTAGCATTTTTTGTCTTGGACATTTGAGTATGGCTTACGGGCATTTATTGGTCGATCTGAGTGTAAGTTACGGTCGCATGCGACACGTGCTTTTCAATTAGTTCGGTCCAGTTAATGCTCTCGTACTCGCTCCCCATGTAAAGGCCGGTCATCTATCCGACCCGTCTTGAAACACGGACCAAGGAGTTTATCGTGTGCGCAAGTTTTTGGGTGTTAGAAACCTAAAGGCCAAATGAAAGTAAATGGCTCTTTAGAGTCTGATGTGCGATCTTGTAAAAAAGTGCAGCATGGCCCCATTCTAACTGTTTACAGTAGGGTGGCGGAAGAGCGTACGCGGTGAGACCCGAAAGATGGTGAACTATTCCTGAGCAGGATCGTACCCATATCCGCAGCAGGTCTCCAAGGTGAACAGCCTCTAGTCGATAGAATAATGTAGGTAAGGGAAGTCGGCAAATTAGATTCGTAACTTCGGGAAAAGAATTGGCTCTAAAGGTTGGGTCAGTCGGGCTGTTGTGTGAAACAGGTGGACATTGCTCGTGGCTGCTTTCGCTTCCTTTCGGGGCGGCGCTTGTGGACTAGTAGTGAGGACTGCTTGTGGAGCGCTTCAGCTGCGTGCTATTTCGCAAGATATAGTACTTCGATTGGCGCTGAACAACCAGTTTAGAACTGGCACGAACTCCGGGAATCCGAATGTCTAATTAAAACAGAGGAGACGGAAAACAGAGGAGACTTAATATTGCCACGAGACCGATAGCAAACAAGTCACTCACTCACTCACTCACACCCTATCTTAATTTTGGAGTCCCATGGGGTATCCCCCCTTCAGGGAGGATCCCCCATTACTAGTCCTCCATCGGTTTTACGCTCCATTAGACTCACTAACCATTTTTTAGGTTAGTGAATCTTGTGAAGCCTCTCCTCTTACCTGCCTAGATTCACTAATCAGAGATTAAGTGAATCTAGGGACGCGTATATGTCCTCCACTGTGCCGTTTGCTGAAGTGGCTCCTGTTCCGTCCTCCGCTGTGCTGTTTGCTGTAGTCGCTCCTGTTCCGGTTTCCGCTTGTCCTATACTCCCTGGTGCTCCTTCTTCTGCTGCTGGCCCCTGCTCGGTCTCGTCTTCTACGTTGCCCTCATTGCCATAGTGTGCTGTCAACTGTTCCGTTAGACACGTATCACAAGGGCACCACGGTGGAGACCCCTTTAGATTTCTAAAAATAGGGATACATTCTCACAAAAATCTAAACTCATAAACTTACCGAACGATGATCATCATCTCCGAGAGCGGTTTTCCAAGGACGCATTCCGCCTTTCCAGCTTGTGAAAAGTAGGCTTCTTCCGTCTTCATGTTCAAGGTGCCGAGCAGTGTTCCACCAGGACGATTAACCCATAGAATGGGCATCGAGTCGCCGCACCGAACCAGTTGACGTTCATCGGTCTTTTCGAAGCGGTCCTTGTACTTGATCCACTCGTACCAATAGCCGAGCGAGTTATGGTCTCCGTTGTACTGCAGCACCTGAGAAGGAAAGAAAACAAGTTATGAATTAGATTACTAATAAAAAGACTCAACGTACCTGAATCATGCCGCCAAGATCTACTTTCCCTGTGAGCTCAGCCTTGCCGTACGGAAATGAAGCTTGTACAACGCCAGCATCGTTCCATGCGTAGCCGTGCACCGGCTTTCCGTTCTTGTACCACAGTGCGACGTACATGTTCTGCTGGCCCAGCACTTTGACAGGATTGTCCGGAAATGGCGACCCGATCGGTTTGAACGCCCAACTACATAAGGATCATTATTAATTTATTGATTGATTTTGCCCCGCCCCTAAAGAGACGTGCAGGGAAAATAGAAATGTGATGACTCATTCCAAACCTTTTGTCACTGTCTAAAATTGCACGCGACAAAATGGTACAGGACAAAACACCACATGCCAAAACGCCATTTTTTAAAAATAATTAAGTTCCCAGTGGCGGGGTCGATCCGGTGACTCCTAGCCTAAAGGCGGAGACACTAACGACTCCGCCACTGGGAAGCTTAATTAAATTGAATAATTATTTAACATAAACCCTATTCTTTTTTTTTGATACAGGGACGCTTTAACTTGCGTGTTTCATCGCGCACGGTTCAGTGCCATATTTCGTCGCAATCGGACTTAAAAATGTTAAATGTTCAAAACATCGATTTAAAAATTTGAAAATTACATGGTCAAGGGTTTCTAAAAATATTAATTCACAGGACATTCAGATCCAATGGGTAAATTATAATGAGTAATTGATCTGGGGAGCCCTACTAGGGGAATATCTTTAATATTGCTAGCAATGGCATTTTCTTGAGTTGAAGTAATTAAACCTCTATTGCGCAAAAATCTAAGAATTAGAACCCAACATAAAATAATTAGAGGTATTTTTAATGAATAAATCAATAAAAATAAAAGAATATCATAAGCTATAAACTTGTTAGATCCCTTAAAATTGTCATCAAGATTTAAAGCGAAAGATATATTATCAGAAATATTAGAGTAATTTTGCATGTTAAATGTCTGAATGATTTTAATAACCAATTATTTATACAAATTCTCTAACCAAGATTGGAATCGGAAACGATATGACGATTATAATCTATCATTAACATTTGATCAAATTCTCCTAAGATAATCATTTCAACTCCCCCAGAAGGAATGGGAGAATTAAATTCTAAACGGATACTTGTAGTACCACTTCTAAGCAACTCAAATCCACAAGAGTCGTCAAGTGTTGAAGTCAAAGGTATCACAAAAAATGTCCAGCCATTTTTGAATCGGGACATTGGAATATCGATTGACCGATCAGAGTTAGCCATCCCCAATGCTTCGTACATGTCAACGAAAGCTCGAACAAAAAGATCTTTTTCAAATTTTAGTTTATAAGCAACCATGGGATAAATATGCCCACCAGTATGAACCGAGATTTCTCTCAAATCAAATGGTTTAAAGTTAAATGGTGAAAGTGCCATGTCCCCATTAAAGGCCTTGTTTGATACCAAAGCAACTGTGACTCTTCTCGGTATCGTAGCACTAAAAGCATTATATTCAATTTCTGTGCGGCCCGCGGTTAAAAAGGTCGATTTCATTTCAGTTCTTCTTAGAGCATATGTAGCAGGCTTTGATTCAAGCGTTTTGTAAATGTTCATATTGAGTGATGGTTGTACTTCAATCATTTTAGAAAAAAGTTTGACGTCATGCACATAAAGTCTATACTCATTTTTATCATCAGCTTTAAGTTTATGCAAAACAAAAGAATTTTTACTTCTATAGATGCTAAAGTTTATATCTAAGTTATTGAGTAAAAATAATTCCTGGTTTCCCAAATCAAAATCTAATCGTGAAAGAAACTGAGATCTTTTACCCCCAGCAAATAGCGAACATCGATTTATAAATCCTGAATCAAAAGCATCATCATGCTTTTCGCTTTTATAGTACCCAACTGATGCAAGAAAATTAGACTTAACATTGTCAGGAAATGATAATTCATTGGTTATATATGCTTTATATGGATAAAGAGTACCACTATCGTAAATTTCAGTAGTACCAACATTAACTTTTAATTGTTGAACAAATGTTTGCCCGATACCTTGAATGGTTCCAATATTTGTATCTTTAGTTGAATCAATATCTTCCCATTTACCTGTGTCACCAAGCTTTTCAATAGAAAGTTCAAGATAAAGATAGGTTCTGGAAAGATCTGTCCAGAGATTATCACTGAACAAACGAAACAAATAAGGCGAATCTTGCGTTATTGTGCTAAGGGGTAGAATCTCTCGAAAAAAGGAACGGATAACAGAAACATTAGTTGGAGGAACGGAAAAAATATTCAGTGCGCTATTTAAGGCCAAAGGACTATTTTCATTAATTTGTTTAGGACAACTCATGTTAGTATGTGCCTAAAGTATCTACTCGTAAACGTTTGTTAGCGGGAATTTTTCTAGGAGATTTTTTCGAAGGTTTCCTAGCAAGATTAGGAATAAAATTAGGAGGGCCAATACGGGAATATGCCCGCTTATTTATAGTCTTAAGCTTTATATCATTTTTTTCATCATTCATTTGACCAAGGGACGGATGCTTTTCAATATTCTTGTAACGTTTAAAATCAAAGCCTTTGCCAGTTTGTTTATCAACGTTATCTGCTGCTTTCTGTAATAAATTTTTTAACCCTGATTTGCCTTCATTAATTAGAGATTCTTTGAGATTCTTTCCTTCCAGAACATTACTTAAAACTTTATTGCCCGATTCTAGTCCTTGTTTACCTATGGCACTACCAATTTCTTTCCCGATAGGTATGAGATAACGGAGAAAACTTCTGAATACTGAACCTAATCCACTTCCTCTCTGGTAAGGAACACCGCGAAATACGTTATACCCACCCCATTGATTAGGCTGCTCGGTCAATGCTGACCAGTTAATATGTGAGGGATCAAAATCGATATGCATTTTAAGTTGAAAATGAATATTTTTAATCTAACTATGTATATTAAATATTTTTGATGCAATAAATTCTGTTACAAATTTATCAGCATTTATATTTTTAAGAAATAAAATTATTTCATTCATGTGAAAACCGGAACAGCGCATATAGAGATAAAATATTGCATGATGACCACACGAGCGCGTAAACATACCCTTAAGTTTAATGGAATTAAATCGAACTCTTTGAAATTTTTCTAAATAATTTCGAATATGTCTAAAAACTGTGAAAAATAACCAGTAATGCACATAAATAAGGATTTATTTAGAATTTTCGTTCATATTATTGATGTTTACAGTCTAAAAACTGTGAAAAATAACCAGTAATGCACATAAATAAGGATTTATTTAGAATTTTCGTTCAAATTATTGATGTTTATAGTCTAAAAACTGTGAAAAATAACCAGTAATGCACATAAATAAGGATTTATTTAGAATTTTCGTTCATATTATTGATGTTTACAGTCTAAAAACTGTGAAAAATAACCAGTAATGCACATAAATAAGGATTTATTTAGAATTTTCGTTCAAATTATTGATGTTTATATCACTCACTCACTCACTCACTCACTCACTCACTCACTCACTAACTCACTCACTCACTCACTCACTCACTCACTCACTCACTCACTCACTCACTCACTCACTCACTCACTCACTCACTCACTCACTCACTCACTCACTCACTCACTCACTCACTCACTCACTCACTCACTCACTCACTCACTCACTCACTCACTCACTCACTCACTCACTCACTCACTCACTCACTCACTCACTCACTCACTCACTCACTCACTCACTCACTCACTCACTCACTCACTCACTCACTCACTCACTCACTCACTCACTCACTCACTCACTCACTCACTCACTCACTCACTCACTCACTCACTCACTCACTCACTCACTCACTCACTCACTCACTCACTCACTCACTCACTCACTCACTCACTCACTCACTCACTCACTCACTCACTCACTCACTCACTCACTCACTCACTCACTCACTCACTCACTCACTCACTCACTCACTCACTCACTCACTCACTCACTCACTCACTCACTCACTCACTCACTCACTCACTCACTCACTCACTCACTCACTCACTCACTCACTCACTCACTCACTCACTCACTCACTCACTCACTCACTCACTCACTCACTCACTCACTCACTCACTCACTCACTCACTCACTCACTCACTCACTCACTCACTCACTCACTCACTCACTCACTCACTCACTCACTCACTCACTCACTCACTCACTCACTCACTCACTCACTCACTCACTCACTCACTCACTCACTCACTCACTCACTCACTCACTCACTCACTCACTCACTCACTCACTCACTCACTCACTCACTCACTCACTCACTCACTCACTCACTCACTCACTCACTCACTCACTCACTCACTCACTCACTCACTCACTCACTCACTCACTCACTCACTCACTCACTCACTCACTCACTCACTCACTCACTCACTCACTCACTCACTCACTCACTCACTCACTCACTCACTCACTCACTCACTCACTCACTCACTCACTCACTCACTCACTCACTCACTCACTCACTCACTCACTCACTCACTCACTCACTCACTCACTCACTCACTCACTCACTCACTCACTCACTCACTCACTCACTCACTCACTCACTCACTCACTCACTCACTCACTCACTCACTCACTCACTCACTCACTCACTCACTCACTCACACCCAATCTTAATTTTGGAGTCCCATGGGGTATCCCCCCTTCAGGGAGGATCCCCCATTACTAGTCCTCCATCGGTTTTACGCTCCATTAGACTCACTAACCATTTTTTAGGTTAGTGAATCTTGTGAAGCCTCTCCTCTTACCTGCCTAGATTCACTAATCAGAGATTAAGTGAATCTAGGGACGCGTATATGTCCTCCACTGTGCCGTTTGCTGAAGTGGCTCCTGTTCCGTCCTCCGCTGTGCTGTTTGCTGTAGTCGCTCCTGTTCCGGTTTCCGCTTGTCCTATACTCCCTGGTGCTCCTTCTTCTGCTGCTGGCCCCTGCTCGGTCTCGTCTTCTACGTTGCCCTCATTGCCATAGTGTGCTGTCAACTGTTCCGTTAGACACGTATCACAAGGGCACCACGGTGGAGACCCCTTTAGATTTCTAAAAATAGGGATACATTCTCACAAAAATCTAAACTCATAAACTTACCGAACGATGATCATCATCTCCGAGAGCGGTTTTCCAAGGACGCATTCCGCCTTTCCAGCTTGTGAAAAGTAGGCTTCTTCCGTCTTCATGTTCAAGGTGCCGAGCAGTGTTCCACCAGGACGATTAACCCATAGAATGGGCATCGAGTCGCCGCACCGAACCAGTTGACGTTCATCGGTCTTTTCGAAGCGGTCCTTGTACTTGATCCACTCGTACCAATAGCCGAGCGAGTTATGGTCTCCGTTGTACTGCAGCACCTGAGAAGGAAAGAAAACAAGTTATGAATTAGATTACTAATAAAAAGACTCAACGTACCTGAATCATGCCGCCAAGATCTACTTTCCCTGTGAGCTCAGCCTTGCCGTACGGAAATGAAGCTTGTACAACGCCAGCATCGTTCCATGCGTAGCCGTGCACCGGCTTTCCGTTCTTGTACCACAGTGCGACGTACATGTTCTGCTGGCCCAGCACTTTGACAGGATTGTCCGGAAATGGCGACCCGATCGGTTTGAACGCCCACGTATCCTCATTCGGGGCTGTATTGCTGTGAAGTTGAAGTTGCATGAAGATATGTTGTTGTTGACGGTGACGAGTATGAAAAACGAGCTGCTTTTATAGTGTTTTTTTGCTGATATTCCAGTCTTCCTTCTTGATAATATACTATAAAAGCCCCCACATTTCATTCTTTTCCACCAGCTCTAATGCAATTCTACATGCTCATCCGCTGCCTTCATCCAATGGGGCTCGACACCGGACCTTTGGCCAAAAAGTCGTCAACGCTGTGCTCTCTGCTGCTGCTGCTCACCATCGCCGCACATGCAATTCCCGGTCAGGACAACAGCGAAGAAGTCGGATTCGGCAAGCACACGAAGACAAACGACACAGTGATGCTCGCCGGCGAACCCATAGTTGCCAACAATACGTACTTCAACTTTACTAGTTGTCGCTTCAAGGAGCTGTATCCGGACGCCTGCGATGTTTCAATCGAAGACGACTACATGTGAGGACTTTTTTTATTCTTTTAAAGACTAATCGTAACTAACATTTTCTTTTATTTCAGCGAGCTTCGGTACAACAACGGCAGCAAGGGATGCACTGTGGATCTTCTCAGCAAAAACGCGTCGAACAACAGCACGATCAAGTTCACGACCGGAGTGCGAAACATAAAAGGAGGACTCAGCAAATGCCTTGATGTTGGTCATAAACTCGACGGAAGCTATAACAACACGTGAGTTTTTACTTCCTTATTCTATTTGGCAGCTAATTTATGTTCCTTAACAGGATTCTTAACAGGCATTGCAAGTTTACTTTGAACAAATCAGAGTGCTTCAAACAGGCGTTTTCGCTTGAATGATCGTGCATGGAATAATAGAAAAAAATGCCTTGATGTTGGTCATAAACTCGACGGAAGCTATAACAACACGTGAGTTTTTACTTCCTTATTCTATTTGGCAGCTAATTTATGTTCCTTAACAGGATTCTTAACAGGCATTGCAAGTTTACTTTGAACAAATCAGAGTGCTTCAAACAGGCGTTTTCGCTTGAATGATCGTGCATGGAATAATAGAAAACGATTTTGGTTCAGTTTTATTGGTTTTACGGACTGAGATTTGTATGGCCCCGTGAGAGGTGAAATTCTTGGACCGTGGCCAGACAAACTACAGCGAAAGCATTTGCCAAGAATGTCTTCATTAATCAAGAACGAAAGTCAGAGGTTCGAAGGCGATCAGATACCGCCCTAGTTCTGACCGTAAACGATGCCAACTAGCGATCCGCCGATGGAAATTATATTGCCTTGGTGGGGAGCTTCCCGGAAACGAAAGTCTTCCGGTTCCGGGGGAAGTATGGTTGCAAAGCTGAAACTTAAAGGAATTGACGGAAGGGCACCACCAGGAGTGGAGCCTGCGGCTTAATTTGACTCAACACGGGGAAACTCACCCGGCCCGGACACTGTGAGGATTGACAGATTGATAGCTTTTTCATGATTCAGTGGATGGTGGTGCATGGCCGTTCTTAGTTCGTGGAGTGATTTGTCTGGTTTATTCCGATAACGAGCGAGACTCTAACCTACTAAATAGCTGGTACATACTCTTAGTGTATACAGCTTCTTAGAGGGATTTGCGGTGTTCAGCCGAAAGAAATTGAGCAATAACAGGTCTGTGATGCCCTTAGATGTCCGGGGCTGCACGCGCGCTACACTGGCAAAATCAACGTGCTTGTCCTACCCCGAAAGGGGCGGGTAAACCATTGAAAATTTGCCGTGATTGGGATCGGAAATTGCAATTATTTTCCGTGAACGAGGAATTCCAAGTAAGTGCGAGTCATCAGCTCGCGTTGATTACGTCCCTGCCCTTTGTACACACCGCCCGTCGCTGCCCGGGACTGAGCCATTTCGAGAAATTTGGGGACCGTTGATTTAATTTTTCTAAATTACTTTGATGGAAACCAATTTAATCGCAGTGGCTTGAACCGGGCAAAAGTCGTAACAAGGTAGCTGTAGGTGAACCTGCTGCTGGATCATTACTTTATGTGATGTTGAAATTTGAATTCGCAACATAAATATATTGTTGTGAAACGGCTGTCGCTGGTGTCTAGGTGTTGCTGATACAGTTGTGAACGTCCGTGGCTGTATATGTGGTGACATGTTAGGACTAAGACTTAATGAGCCTCTTAAGTGAGGACGCCAGCACTCTTTTTTTCTCTATATTTTTAAAAAAAAACTAAAATTCTAGCCTTATCGGTGGATCACTCGGCTCGTGGATCGATGAAGAACGCAGCAAACTGCGATAATTTGTGCGAACTGCAGAAACCTTGAGCACAAAAGTTTTGAACGCATATTGCCGCATTGGGGTCAAACCTTTTGCTACGTCTGGTTCAGGGTTTTTCTTTTAAAGCGAAAGCTTTAATTTATATATGCTATTGATGCTTTATATTTTAAGAGGATTGTTGTTTATCCTAGTTGTATGAATATAACTACAAGAACCAAACAATTTTGACCTGAACTCAGTCGAGAGCACCCGCTGAACTTAAGCATATCAGTAAGCGGAGGAAAAGAAACTAAACAGGATTCCCCCAGTAACGGCGAGTGAACAGGGAAATGTCCATCGCTAAATCATTTTGTCTCAGGCATTATGAGGTGTAGCGTATAAGCCGTAATTTTTGATCAAGTGTCTCAAACAAGTCCCCTTGACAGGGGTTCCACAGAAGGTGCAAGTCCTGTACATTGAGATAATTGATCGATATCTGCGTGCTTTAGAGTCGGGTTGTTTGGGATCGCAGCCCAAAGTCGGTGGTAAACTTCATCTAAGACTTAATATTGCCACGAGACCGATAGCAAACAAGTACTGTGAAGGAAAGTTGCAAAGCACTTTGAAGAGAGAGTTAAAGAGGACGTGAAACCGGTGAGGTGGAAACAGATAGAGTCGGCGTATCTTTCAAGTATTCATTTACATTATTCTTATGTTGTGATATCTGAGCTCCAGATTGGGACAGAAAGAAGCAGCATAATTTTCTGTGATGCATTTACTTGTTTGGTGCTTGGGGATGTTTGAGGCAGATTTGTGTCCGTCGTTTTGAGGCCAGCTTGCTGGTACCCAAACGGTGTTAGCATTTTTTGTCTTGGACATTTGAGTATGGCTTACGGGCATTTATTGGTCGATCTGAGTGTAAGTTACGGTCGCATGCGACACGTGCTTTTCAATTAGTTCGGTCCAGTTAATGCTCTCGTACTCGCTCCCCATGTAAAGGCCGGTCATCTATCCGACCCGTCTTGAAACACGGACCAAGGAGTTTATCGTGTGCGCAAGTTTTTGGGTGTTAGAAACCTAAAGGCCAAATGAAAGTAAATGGCTCTTTAGAGTCTGATGTGCGATCTTGTAAAAAAGTGCAGCATGGCCCCATTCTAACTGTTTACAGTAGGGTGGCGGAAGAGCGTACGCGGTGAGACCCGAAAGATGGTGAACTATTCCTGAGCAGGATCGTACCCATATCCGCAGCAGGTCTCCAAGGTGAACAGCCTCTAGTCGATAGAATAATGTAGGTAAGGGAAGTCGGCAAATTAGATTCGTAACTTCGGGAAAAGAATTGGCTCTAAAGGTTGGGTCAGTCGGGCTGTTGTGTGAAACAGGTGGACATTGCTCGTGGCTGCTTTCGCTTCCTTTCGGGGCGGCGCTTGTGGACTAGTAGTGAGGACTGCTTGTGGAGCGCTTCAGCTGCGTGCTATTTCGCAAGATATAGTACTTCGATTGGCGCTGAACAACCAGTTTAGAACTGGCACGAACTCCGGGAATCCGAATGTCTAATTAAAACAGAGGAGACGGAAAACAGAGGAGACTTAATATTGCCACGAGACCGATAGCAAACAAGTCACTCACTCACTCACTCACACCCTATCTTAATTTTGGAGTCCCATGGGGTATCCCCCCTTCAGGGAGGATCCCCCATTACTAGTCCTCCATCGGTTTTACGCTCCATTAGACTCACTAACCATTTTTTAGGTTAGTGAATCTTGTGAAGCCTCTCCTCTTACCTGCCTAGATTCACTAATCAGAGATTAAGTGAATCTAGGGACGCGTATATGTCCTCCACTGTGCCGTTTGCTGAAGTGGCTCCTGTTCCGTCCTCCGCTGTGCTGTTTGCTGTAGTCGCTCCTGTTCCGGTTTCCGCTTGTCCTATACTCCCTGGTGCTCCTTCTTCTGCTGCTGGCCCCTGCTCGGTCTCGTCTTCTACGTTGCCCTCATTGCCATAGTGTGCTGTCAACTGTTCCGTTAGACACGTATCACAAGGGCACCACGGTGGAGACCCCTTTAGATTTCTAAAAATAGGGATACATTCTCACAAAAATCTAAACTCATAAACTTACCGAACGATGATCATCATCTCCGAGAGCGGTTTTCCAAGGACGCATTCCGCCTTTCCAGCTTGTGAAAAGTAGGCTTCTTCCGTCTTCATGTTCAAGGTGCCGAGCAGTGTTCCACCAGGACGATTAACCCATAGAATGGGCATCGAGTCGCCGCACCGAACCAGTTGACGTTCATCGGTCTTTTCGAAGCGGTCCTTGTACTTGATCCACTCGTACCAATAGCCGAGCGAGTTATGGTCTCCGTTGTACTGCAGCACCTGAGAAGGAAAGAAAACAAGTTATGAATTAGATTACTAATAAAAAGACTCAACGTACCTGAATCATGCCGCCAAGATCTACTTTCCCTGTGAGCTCAGCCTTGCCGTACGGAAATGAAGCTTGTACAACGCCAGCATCGTTCCATGCGTAGCCGTGCACCGGCTTTCCGTTCTTGTACCACAGTGCGACGTACATGTTCTGCTGGCCCAGCACTTTGACAGGATTGTCCGGAAATGGCGACCCGATCGGTTTGAACGCCCAACTACATAAGGATCATTATTAATTTATTGATTGATTTTGCCCCGCCCCTAAAGAGACGTGCAGGGAAAATAGAAATGTGATGACTCATTCCAAACCTTTTGTCACTGTCTAAAATTGCACGCGACAAAATGGTACAGGACAAAACACCACATGCCAAAACGCCATTTTTTAAAAATAATTAAGTTCCCAGTGGCGGGGTCGATCCGGTGACTCCTAGCCTAAAGGCGGAGACACTAACGACTCCGCCACTGGGAAGCTTAATTAAATTGAATAATTATTTAACATAAACCCTATTCTTTTTTTTTGATACAGGGACGCTTTAACTTGCGTGTTTCATCGCGCACGGTTCAGTGCCATATTTCGTCGCAATCGGACTTAAAAATGTTAAATGTTCAAAACATCGATTTAAAAATTTGAAAATTACATGGTCAAGGGTTTCTAAAAATATTAATTCACAGGACATTCAGATCCAATGGGTAAATTATAATGAGTAATTGATCTGGGGAGCCCTACTAGGGGAATATCTTTAATATTGCTAGCAATGGCATTTTCTTGAGTTGAAGTAATTAAACCTCTATTGCGCAAAAATCTAAGAATTAGAACCCAACATAAAATAATTAGAGGTATTTTTAATGAATAAATCAATAAAAATAAAAGAATATCATAAGCTATAAACTTGTTAGATCCCTTAAAATTGTCATCAAGATTTAAAGCGAAAGATATATTATCAGAAATATTAGAGTAATTTTGCATGTTAAATGTCTGAATGATTTTAATAACCAATTATTTATACAAATTCTCTAACCAAGATTGGAATCGGAAACGATATGACGATTATAATCTATCATTAACATTTGATCAAATTCTCCTAAGATAATCATTTCAACTCCCCCAGAAGGAATGGGAGAATTAAATTCTAAACGGATACTTGTAGTACCACTTCTAAGCAACTCAAATCCACAAGAGTCGTCAAGTGTTGAAGTCAAAGGTATCACAAAAAATGTCCAGCCATTTTTGAATCGGGACATTGGAATATCGATTGACCGATCAGAGTTAGCCATCCCCAATGCTTCGTACATGTCAACGAAAGCTCGAACAAAAAGATCTTTTTCAAATTTTAGTTTATAAGCAACCATGGGATAAATATGCCCACCAGTATGAACCGAGATTTCTCTCAAATCAAATGGTTTAAAGTTAAATGGTGAAAGTGCCATGTCCCCATTAAAGGCCTTGTTTGATACCAAAGCAACTGTGACTCTTCTCGGTATCGTAGCACTAAAAGCATTATATTCAATTTCTGTGCGGCCCGCGGTTAAAAAGGTCGATTTCATTTCAGTTCTTCTTAGAGCATATGTAGCAGGCTTTGATTCAAGCGTTTTGTAAATGTTCATATTGAGTGATGGTTGTACTTCAATCATTTTAGAAAAAAGTTTGACGTCATGCACATAAAGTCTATACTCATTTTTATCATCAGCTTTAAGTTTATGCAAAACAAAAGAATTTTTACTTCTATAGATGCTAAAGTTTATATCTAAGTTATTGAGTAAAAATAATTCCTGGTTTCCCAAATCAAAATCTAATCGTGAAAGAAACTGAGATCTTTTACCCCCAGCAAATAGCGAACATCGATTTATAAATCCTGAATCAAAAGCATCATCATGCTTTTCGCTTTTATAGTACCCAACTGATGCAAGAAAATTAGACTTAACATTGTCAGGAAATGATAATTCATTGGTTATATATGCTTTATATGGATAAAGAGTACCACTATCGTAAATTTCAGTAGTACCAACATTAACTTTTAATTGTTGAACAAATGTTTGCCCGATACCTTGAATGGTTCCAATATTTGTATCTTTAGTTGAATCAATATCTTCCCATTTACCTGTGTCACCAAGCTTTTCAATAGAAAGTTCAAGATAAAGATAGGTTCTGGAAAGATCTGTCCAGAGATTATCACTGAACAAACGAAACAAATAAGGCGAATCTTGCGTTATTGTGCTAAGGGGTAGAATCTCTCGAAAAAAGGAACGGATAACAGAAACATTAGTTGGAGGAACGGAAAAAATATTCAGTGCGCTATTTAAGGCCAAAGGACTATTTTCATTAATTTGTTTAGGACAACTCATGTTAGTATGTGCCTAAAGTATCTACTCGTAAACGTTTGTTAGCGGGAATTTTTCTAGGAGATTTTTTCGAAGGTTTCCTAGCAAGATTAGGAATAAAATTAGGAGGGCCAATACGGGAATATGCCCGCTTATTTATAGTCTTAAGCTTTATATCATTTTTTTCATCATTCATTTGACCAAGGGACGGATGCTTTTCAATATTCTTGTAACGTTTAAAATCAAAGCCTTTGCCAGTTTGTTTATCAACGTTATCTGCTGCTTTCTGTAATAAATTTTTTAACCCTGATTTGCCTTCATTAATTAGAGATTCTTTGAGATTCTTTCCTTCCAGAACATTACTTAAAACTTTATTGCCCGATTCTAGTCCTTGTTTACCTATGGCACTACCAATTTCTTTCCCGATAGGTATGAGATAACGGAGAAAACTTCTGAATACTGAACCTAATCCACTTCCTCTCTGGTAAGGAACACCGCGAAATACGTTATACCCACCCCATTGATTAGGCTGCTCGGTCAATGCTGACCAGTTAATATGTGAGGGATCAAAATCGATATGCATTTTAAGTTGAAAATGAATATTTTTAATCTAACTATGTATATTAAATATTTTTGATGCAATAAATTCTGTTACAAATTTATCAGCATTTATATTTTTAAGAAATAAAATTATTTCATTCATGTGAAAACCGGAACAGCGCATATAGAGATAAAATATTGCATGATGACCACACGAGCGCGTAAACATACCCTTAAGTTTAATGGAATTAAATCGAACTCTTTGAAATTTTTCTAAATAATTTCGAATATGTCTAAAAACTGTGAAAAATAACCAGTAATGCACATAAATAAGGATTTATTTAGAATTTTCGTTCATATTATTGATGTTTACAGTCTAAAAACTGTGAAAAATAACCAGTAATGCACATAAATAAGGATTTATTTAGAATTTTCGTTCAAATTATTGATGTTTATAGTCTAAAAACTGTGAAAAATAACCAGTAATGCACATAAATAAGGATTTATTTAGAATTTTCGTTCATATTATTGATGTTTACAGTCTAAAAACTGTGAAAAATAACCAGTAATGCACATAAATAAGGATTTATTTAGAATTTTCGTTCAAATTATTGATGTTTATAGTCTAAAAACTGTGAAAAATAACCAGTAATGCACATAAATAAGGATTTATTTAGAATTTTCGTTCAAATTATTGATGTTTATAGTCTAAAAACTGTGAAAAATAACCAGTAATGCACATAAATAAGGATTTATTTAGAATTTTCGTTCATATTATTGATGTTTATAGTCTAAAAACTGTGAAAAATAACCAGTAATGCACATAAATAAGGATTTATTTAGAATTTTCGTTCATATTATTGATGTTTATAGTCTAAAAACTGTGAAAAATAACCAGTAATGCACATAAATAAGGATTTATTTAGAATTTTCGTTCATATTATTGATGTTTATAGTCTAAAAACTGTGAAAAATAACCAGTAATGCACATAAATAAGGATTTATTTAGAATTTTCGTTCAAATTATTGATGTTTATAGTCTAAAAACTGTGAAAAATAACCAGTAATGCACATAAATAAGGATTTATTTAGAATTTTCGTTCAAATTATTGATGTTTATAGTCTAAAAACTGTGAAAAATAACCAGTAATGCACATAAATAAGGATTTATTTAGAATTTTCGTTCATATTATTGATGTTTACAGTCTAAAAACTGTGAAAAATAACCAGTAATGCACATAAATAAGGATTTATTTAGAATTTTCGTTCAAATTATTGATGTTTATAGTCTAAAAACTGTGAAAAATAACCAGTAATGCACATAAATAAGGATTTATTTAGAATTTTCGTTCAAATTATTGATGTTTATAGTCTAAAAACTGTGAAAAATAACCAGTAATGCACATAAATAAGGATTTATTTAGAATTTTCGTTCATATTATTGATGTTTACAGTCTAAAAACTGTGAAAAATAACCAGTAATGCACATAAATAAGGATTTATTTAGAATTTTCGTTCATATTATTGATGTTTATAGTCTAAAAACTGTGAAAAATAACCAGTAATGCACATAAATAAGGATTTATTTAGAATTTTCGTTCATATTATTGATGTTTATAGTCTAAAAACTGTGAAAAATAACCAGTAATGCACATAAATAAGGATTTATTTAGAATTTTCGTTCAAATTATTGATGTTTATAGTCTAAAAACTGTGAAAAATAACCAGTAATGCACATAAATAAGGATTTATTTAGAATTTTCGTTCAAATTATTGATGTTTATAGTCTAAAAACTGTGAAAAATAACCAGTAATGCACATAAATAAGGATTTATTTAGAATTTTCGTTCATATTATTGATGTTTACAGTCTAAAAACTGTGAAAAATAACCAGTAATGCACATAAATAAGGATTTATTTAGAATTTTCGTTCAAATTATTGATGTTTATAGTCTAAAAACTGTGAAAAATAACCAGTAATGCACATAAATAAGGATTTATTTAGAATTTTCGTTCATATTATTGATGTTTATAGTCTAAAAACTGTGAAAAATAACCAGTAATGCACATAAATAAGGATTTATTTAGAATTTTCGTTCAAATTATTGATGTTTATAGTCTAAAAACTGTGAAAAATAACCAGTAATGCACATAAATAAGGATTTATTTAGAATTTTCGTTCATATTATTGATGTTTATAGTCTAAAAACTGTGAAAAATAACCAGTAATGCACATAAATAAGGATTTATTTAGAATTTTCGTTCATATTATTGATGTTTACAGTCTAAAAACTGTGAAAAATAACCAGTAATGCACATAAATAAGGATTTATTTAGAATTTTCGTTCATATTATTGATGTTTATAGTCTAAAAACTGTGAAAAATAACCAGTAATGCACATAAATAAGGATTTATTTAGAATTTTCGTTCATATTATTGATGTTTATAGTCTAAAAACTGTGAAAAATAACCAGTAATGCACATAAATAAGGATTTATTTAGAATTTTCGTTCATATTATTGATGTTTACAGTCTAAAAACTGTGAAAAATAACCAGTAATGCACATAAATAAGGATTTATTTAGAATTTTCGTTCATATTATTGATGTTTATAGTCTAAAAACTGTGAAAAATAACCAGTAATGCACATAAATAAGGATTTATTTAGAATTTTCGTTCATATTATTGATGTTTACAGTCTAAAAACTGTGAAAAATAACCAGTAATGCACATAAATAAGGATTTATTTAGAATTTTCGTTCAAATTATTGATGTTTATAGTCTAAAAACTGTGAAAAATAACCAGTAATGCACATAAATAAGGATTTATTTAGAATTTTCGTTCAAATTATTGATGTTTATAGTCTAAAAACTGTGAAAAATAACCAGTAATGCACATAAATAAGGATTTATTTAGAATTTTCGTTCATATTATTGATGTTTACAGTTTAAAAACTGTGAAAAATAACCAGTAATACACATAAATAAGGATTTATTTAGAATTTTCGTTCATATTATTGATGTTTACAGTTTAAAAACTGTGAAAAATAACCAGTAATGCACATAAATAAGGATTTATTTAGAATTTTCGTTCATATTATTGATGTTTACAGTTTAAAAACTGTGAAAAATAACCAGTAATACACATAAATAAGGATTTATTTAGAATTTTCGTTCATATTATTGATGTTTACAGTTTAAAAACTGTGAAAAATAACCAGTAATACACATAAATAAGGATTTATTTAGAATTTTCGTTCATATTATTGATGTTTACAGTTTAAAAACTGTGAAAAATAACCAGTAATGCACATAAATAAGGATTTATTTAGAATTTTCGTTCATATTATTGATGTTTACAGTTTAAAAACTGTGAAAAATAACCAGTAATACACATAAATAAGGATTTATTTAGAATTTTCGTTCATATTATTGATGTTTACAGTTTAAAAACTGTGAAAAATAACCAGTAATACACATAAATAAGGATTTATTTAGAATTTTCGTTCATATTATTGATGTTTACAGTTTAAAAACTGTGAAAAATAACCAGTAATGCACATAAATAAGGATTTATTTAGAATTTTCGTTCATATTATTGATGTTTACAGTTTAAAAACTGTGAAAAATAACCAGTAATACACATAAATAAGGATTTATTTAGAATTTTCGTTCATATTATTGATGTTTACAGTTTAAAAACTGTGAAAAATAACCAGTAATACACATAAATAAGGATTTATTTAGAATTTTCGTTCATATTATTGATGTTTACAGTTTAAAAACTGTGAAAAATAACCAGTAATGCACATAAATAAGGATTTATTTAGAATTTTCGTTCATATTATTGATGTTTACAGTTTAAAAACTGTGAAAAATAACCAGTAATACACATAAATAAGGATTTATTTAGAATTTTCGTTCATATTATTGATGTTTACAGTTTAAAAACTGTGAAAAATAACCAGTAATGCACATAAATAAGGATTTATTTAGAATTTTCGTTCATATTATTGATGTTTACAGTTTAAAAACTGTGAAAAATAACCAGTAATACACATAAATAAGGATTTATTTAGAATTTTCGTTCATATTATTGATGTTTACAGTTTAAAAACTGTGAAAAATAACCAGTAATGCACATAAATAAGGATTTATTTAGAATTTTCGTTCATATTATTGATGTTTACAGTTTAAAAACTGTGAAAAATAACCAGTAATGCACATAAATAAGGATTTATTTAGAATTTTCGTTCATATTATTGATGTTTACAGTTTAAAAACTGTGAAAAATAACCAGTAATACACATAAATAAGGATTTATTTAGAATTTTCGTTCATATTATTGATGTTTACAGTTTAAAAACTGTGAAAAATAACCAGTAATGCACATAAATAAGGATTTATTTAGAATTTTCGTTCATATTATTGATGTTTACAGTTTAAAAACTGTGAAAAATAACCAGTAATGCACATAAATAAGGATTTATTTAGAATTTTCGTTCATATTATTGATGTTTACAGTTTAAAAACTGTGAAAAATAACCAGTAATACACATAAATAAGGATTTATTTAGAATTTTCGTTCATATTATTGATGTTTACAGTTTAAAAACTGTGAAAAATAACCAGTAATGCACATAAATAAGGATTTATTTAGAATTTTCGTTCATATTATTGATGTTTACAGTTTAAAAACTGTGAAAAATAACCAGTAATACACATAAATAAGGATTTATTTAGAATTTTCGTTCATATTATTGATGTTTACAGTTTAAAAACTGTGAAAAATAACCAGTAATACACATAAATAAGGATTTATTTAGAATTTTCGTTCATATTATTGATGTTTACAGTTTAAAAACTGTGAAAAATAACCAGTAATGCACATAAATAAGGATTTATTTAGAATTTTCGTTCATATTATTGATGTTTACAGTTTAAAAACTGTGAAAAATAACCAGTAATGCACATAAATAAGGATTTATTTAGAATTTTCGTTCATATTATTGATGTTTACAGTTTAAAAACTGTGAAAAATAACCAGTAATACACATAAATAAGGATTTATTTAGAATTTTCGTTCATATTATTGATGTTTACAGTTTAAAAAACTGTGAAAAATAACCAGTAATACACATAAATAAGGATTTATTTAGAATTTTCGTTCATATTATTGATGTTTACAGTTTAAAAACTGTGAAAAATAACCAGTAATACACATAAATAAGGATTTATTTAGAATTTTCGTTCATATTATTGATGTTTACAGTTTAAAAACTGTGAAAAATAACCAGTAATACACATAAATAAGGATTTATTTAGAATTTTCGTTCATATTATTGATGTTTACAGTTTAAAAACTGTGAAAAATAACCAGTAATACACATAAATAAGGATTTATTTAGAATTTTCGTTCATATTATTGATGTTTACAGTTTAAAAACTGTGAAAAATAACCAGTAATACACATAAATAAGGATTTATTTAGAATTTTCGTTCATATTATTGATGTTTACAGTTTAAAAACTGTGAAAAATAACCAGTAATACACATAAATAAGGATTTATTTAGAATTTTCGTTCATATTATTGATGTTTACAGTTTAAAAACTGTGAAAAATAACCAGTAATGCACATAAATAAGGATTTATTTAGAATTTTCGTTCATATTATTGATGTTTACAGTTTAAAAACTGTGAAAAATAACCAGTAATGCACATAAATAAGGATTTATTTAGAATTTTCGTTCATATTATTGATGTTTACAGTTTAAAAACTGTGAAAAATAACCAGTAATACACATAAATAAGGATTTATTTAGAATTTTCGTTCATATTATTGATGTTTACAGTTTAAAAACTGTGAAAAATAACCAGTAATGCACATAAATAAGGATTTATTTAGAATTTTCGTTCATATTATTGATGTTTACAGTTTAAAAACTGTGAAAAATAACCAGTAATACACATAAATAAGGATTTATTTAGAATTTTCGTTCATATTATTGATGTTTACAGTTTAAAAACTGTGAAAAATAACCAGTAATACACATAAATAAGGATTTATTTAGAATTTTCGTTCATATTATTGATGTTTACAGTTTAAAAACTGTGAAAAATAACCAGTAATGCACATAAATAAGGATTTATTTAGAATTTTCGTTCAAATTATTGATGTTTATAGTCTAAAAACTGTGAAAAATAACCAGTAATGCACATAAATAAGGATTTATTTAGAATTTTCGTTCAAATTATTGATGTTTATAGTCTAAAAACTGTGAAAAATAACCAGTAATGCACATAAATAAGGATTTATTTAGAATTTTCGTTCATATTATTGATGTTTATAGTCTAAAAACTGTGAAAAATAACCAGTAATGCACATAAATAAGGATTTATTTAGAATTTTCGTTCATATTATTGATGTTTACAGTCTAAAAACTGTGAAAAATAACCAGTAATGCACATAAATAAGGATTTATTTAGAATTTTCGTTCATATTATTGATGTTTATAGTCTAAAAACTGTGAAAAATAACCAGTAATGCACATAAATAAGGATTTATTTAGAATTTTCGTTCATATTATTGATGTTTATAGTCTAAAAACTGTGAAAAATAACCAGTAATGCACATAAATAAGGATTTATTTAGAATTTTCGTTCATATTATTGATGTTTACAGTCTAAAAACTGTGAAAAATAACCAGTAATGCACATAAATAAGGATTTATTTAGAATTTTCGTTCATATTATTGATGTTTATAGTCTAAAAACTGTGAAAAATAACCAGTAATGCACATAAATAAGGATTTATTTAGAATTTTCGTTCATATTATTGATGTTTACAGTCTAAAAACTGTGAAAAATAACCAGTAATGCACATAAATAAGGATTTATTTAGAATTTTCGTTCAAATTATTGATGTTTATAGTCTAAAAACTGTGAAAAATAACCAGTAATGCACATAAATAAGGATTTATTTAGAATTTTCGTTCAAATTATTGATGTTTATAGTCTAAAAACTGTGAAAAATAACCAGTAATGCACATAAATAAGGATTTATTTAGAATTTTCGTTCATATTATTGATGTTTACAGTCTAAAAACTGTGAAAAATAACCAGTAATGCACATAAATAAGGATTTATTTAGAATTTTCGTTCATATTATTGATGTTTACAGTCTAAAAACTGTGAAAAATAACCAGTAATGCACATAAATAAGGATTTATTTAGAATTTTCGTTCAAATTATTGATGTTTATAGTCTAAAAACTGTGAAAAATAACCAGTAATGCACATAAATAAGGATTTATTTAGAATTTTCGTTCATATTATTGATGTTTACAGTCTAAAAACTGTGAAAAATAACCAGTAATGCACATAAATAAGGATTTATTTAGAATTTTCGTTCAAATTATTGATGTTTATAGTCTAAAAACTGTGAAAAATAACCAGTAATGCACATAAATAAGGATTTATTTAGAATTTTCGTTCATATTATTGATGTTTACAGTCTAAAAACTGTGAAAAATAACCAGTAATGCACATAAATAAGGATTTATTTAGAATTTTCGTTCAAATTATTGATGTTTATAGTCTAAAAACTGTGAAAAATAACCAGTAATGCACATAAATAAGGATTTATTTAGAATTTTCGTTCAAATTATTGATGTTTATAGTCTAAAAACTGTGAAAAATAACCAGTAATGCACATAAATAAGGATTTATTTAGAATTTTCGTTCATATTATTGATGTTTATAGTCTAAAAACTGTGAAAAATAACCAGTAATGCACATAAATAAGGATTTATTTAGAATTTTCGTTCATATTATTGATGTTTACAG
>CAVMJV010000398.1:0-47498 GCA_963681835.1 Meloidogyne enterolobii
ATTTTTTATTCTAAAAATTACAAAAAATAAATATAAAATTGTTAAGTTTCGAAATAATTATTCCCATAATAATTCACTAAAATTTCTGTATCAATGTATTTTTTATTCTAAAAATTACAAAAAATAAATATAAAATTGTTAAGTTCCAAAATAATTATTCCCATAATAATTCACTAAAAATTTCTGTATCAATGTATTTTTTATTCTAAAAATTACAAAAAATAAATATAAAATTGTTAAGTTCCGAAATAATTATTCCCATAATAATTCACTAAAATTTCTGTATCAATGTATTTTTTATTCTAAAAATTACAAAAAATAAATATAAAATTGTTAAGTTCCGAAATAATTATTCCCATAATAATTCACTAAAATTTCTGTATCAATGTATTTTTTATTCTAAAAATTACAAAAAATAAATATAAAATTGTTAAGTTCCGAAATAATTATTCCCATAATAATTCACTAAAATTTCTGTATCAATGTATTTTTTATTCTAAAAATTACAAAAAATAAATATAAAATTGTTAAGTTCCGAAATAATTATTCCCATAATAATTCACTAAAATTTCTGTATCAATGTATTTTTTATTCTAAAAATTACAAAAAATAAATATAAAATTGTTAAGTTCCGAAATAATTATTCCCATAATAATTCACTAAAATTTCTGTATCAATGTATTTTTTATTCTAAAAATTACAAAAAATAAATATAAAATTGTTAAGTTCCGAAATAATTATTCCCATAATAATTCACTAAAATTTCTGTATCAATGTATTTTTTATTCTAAAAATTACAAAAAATAAATATAAAATTGTTAAGTTCCGAAATAATTATTCCCATAATAATTCACTAAAATTTCTGTATCAATGTATTTTTTATTCTAAAAATTACAAAAAATAAATATAAAATTGTTAAGTTCCGAAATAATTATTCCCATAATAATTCACTAAAATTTCTGTATCAATGTATTTTTTATTCTAAAAATTACAAAAAATAAATATAAAATTGTTAAGTTCCGAAATAATTATTCCCATAATAATTCACTAAAATTTCTGTATCAATGTATTTTTTATTCTAAAAATTACAAAAATAAATATAAAATTGTTAAGTTCCGAAATAATTATTCCCATAATAATTCACTAAAATTTCTGTATCAATGTATTTTTTATTCTAAAAATTACAAAAAATAAATATAAAATTGTTAAGTACCGAAATAATTATTCCCATAATAATTCACTAAAATTTCTGTATCAATGTATTTTTTATTCTAAAAATTACAAAAAATAAATATAAAATTGTTAAGTACCGAAATAATTATTCCCATAATAATTCACTAAAATTTCTGTATCAATGTATTTTTTATTCTAAAAATTACAAAAAATAAATATAAAATTGTTAAGTTCGAAATAATTATTCCCATAATAATTCACTAAAATTTCTGTATCAATGTATTTTTTATTCTAAAAATTACAAAAAATAAATATAAAATTGTTAAGTTCCGAAATAATTATTCCCATAATAATTCACTAAAATTTCTGTATCAATGTATTTTTTATTCTAAAAATTACAAAAAATAAATATAAAATTGTTAAGTTCCGAAATAATTATTCCCATAATAATTCACTAAAATTTCTGTATCAATGTATTTTTTATTCTAAAAATTACAAAAAATAAATATAAAATTGTTAAGTACCGAAATAATTATTCCCATAATAATTCACTAAAATTTCTGTATCAATGTATTTTTTATTCTAAAAATTACAAAAAATAAATATAAAATTGTTAAGTTCCGAAATAATTATTCCCATAATAATTCACTAAAATTTCTGTATCAATGTATTTTTTATTCTAAAAATTACAAAAAATAAATATAAAATTGTTAAGTACCGAAATAATTATTCCCATAATAATTCACTAAAATTTCTGTATCAATGTATTTTTTATTCTAAAAATTACAAAAAATAAATATAAAATTGTTAAGTTCCAAAATAATTATTCCCATAATAATTCACTAAAATTTCTGTATCAATGTATTTTTTATTCTAAAAATTACAAAAAATAAATATAAAATTGTTAAGTTCCGAAATAATTATTCCCATAATAATTCACTAAAATTTCTGTATCAATGTATTTTTTATTCTAAAAATTACAAAAAATAAATATAAAATTGTTAAGTTCCGAAATAATTATTCCCATAATAATTCACTAAAATTTCTGTATCAATGTATTTTTTATTCTAAAAATTACAAAAAATAAATATAAAATTGTTAAGTTCCGAAATAATTATTCCCATAATAATTCACTAAAATTTCTGTATCAATGTATTTTTTATTCTAAAAATTACAAAAAATAAATATAAAATTGTTAAGTACCGAAATAATTATTCCCATAATAATTCACTAAAATTTCTGTATCAATGTATTTTTTATTCTAAAAATTACAAAAAATAAATATAAAATTGTTAAGTACCGAAATAATTATTCCCATAATAATTCACTAAAATTTCTGTATCAATGTATTTTTTATTCTAAAAATTAAAAAAAATAAATATAAAATTGTTAAGTTCCGAAATAATTATTCCCATAATAATTCACTAAAATTTCTGTATCAATGTATTTTTTATTCTAAAAATTACAAAAATAAATATAAAATTGTTAAGTTCCGAAATAATTATTCCCATAATAATTCACTAAAATTTCTGTATCAATGTATTTTTTATTCTAAAAATTACAAAAAATAAATATAAAATTGTTAAGTACCGAAATAATTATTCCCATAATAATTCACTAAAATTTCTGTATCAATGTATTTTTTATTCTAAAAATTACAAAAAATAAATATAAAATTGTTAAGTTCCGAAATAATTATTCCCATAATAATTCACTAAAATTTCTGTATCAATGTATTTTTTATTCTAAAAATTACAAAAAATAAATATAAAATTGTTAAGTTCCGAAATAATTATTCCCATAATAATTCACTAAAATTTCTGTATCAATGTATTTTTTATTCTAAAAATTACAAAAAATAAATATAAAATTGTTAAGTTCCGAAATAATTATTCCCATAATAATTCACTAAAATTTCTGTATCAATGTATTTTTTATTCTAAAAATTACAAAAAATAAATATAAAATTGTTAAGTTCCGAAATAATTATTCCCATAATAATTCACTAAAATTTCTGTATCAATGTATTTTTTATTCTAAAAATTACAAAAAATAAATATAAAATTGTTAAGTACCGAAATAATTATTCCCATAATAATTCACTAAAATTTCTGTATCAATGTATTTTTGTTGTGGTGTGGTGGCTACTATAAAAGCCTCACATAATTGTCAGTCCGTGTCTCCTAATTGTCTCCAATATTATCCCAACCTTATTCTATTGCTTCAATACTATTGTTATTTCTATTGTGTGATAAACACATTATTGTATTGTGTATTTCTTGTTGTGCAGAGACACAACAAATTTGGCGCGGTCGTAAACGGATTCAATTGTAAATTGTATTGAAGAAAACAAATCAGGTTAGTGGCATTGTTATTGTTCATTGAAAAAATATTGTATTGATTCTTCAGAATGAAAGCGGAAGACATTCAAAAACTCCTTGAACAACAACAAATGAAATTCAATCAACAGCAAAAGGAACTTCAGGAACACCAAAACCAACAATTGTTACTGCAGCAGAAACAGATTGCAGAATTGTTGAGTAAATTGGGCAATAGGCCAAATATTGAAAGTGCTACATCGCTTCAACAAGAAGGATCAGCGCTATACGGTAAATTGCACAAATTGATTTCTGAGTTCCATTGTGATATTCCACGGGCATTCACGTTTGAAACGTGGTATGATAAGTACAAATCGTACTTTGAAATTGAGGGGGCCACATTGAGTGATGAAATGAAAGCAAGATTGCTTATTGCGAAATTGGGTGGCCCTGAATATTCTAAAATTGCCCAGAAATTATTGCCACGAAAATTATCAGACCTGAAATATGGGGAATTGTTAAATGAATTGAAAGAGGAGTTTAGGGACCCGAGGTCCAAATTGCTAAAGCGTTTCGATACGCTGAAATTGAAATGTAATGAATTTGAAAATATATTGCAATTTGGGAATCTCGTAAATGCCGAATGCGAAAAGTCAGAAATGAATTTGACTATTGAAGAAATGAAAATATTGATTTTTATTGTAGGGCTTCCTGACTCTGCAATTGATTTAAAACAAAATTGTATTCGGCTGATAGAAAATAAATCAAAGAAAAAAGAAGATTGTAATTTCAAGGAATTATTGGAAGATTGTCGAGGATTCTTGTCTACGAAAAAAGAAGTCAAATTGTTATCTGAACCTAAACTGGTCAGTAAAATTGAATTGGGTTCACCACCGGAAATAAATATTATTCAGGAACCCAAATTGCAACAACAAAGTATTGAAAAATCGAAAAGTATTGAAAACAAGAATCGCTATTATCCACCATTAAAAAGGCCATATTGTAAGCATTGCAAAAAAGAAGGACATTGGATTGAAAATTGCTATTTTGCTGGTAAGCGTAAATTCTCACCTAGAGTGAATAATTTGAAAATTGGTTTAGACAAAAGCAATGATGGTCCTTATTGTATATTGTTGGATATTGAAGACAATGAAGTGTTGCAAAAACAAAATTGGATTGTTCAAAAATTGAAAATAAATGGAAATTCATTGAACATGATCATTGATACGGCTGCGCAAATCTCAATTATTTCAAAGGAAACGTGGTCACAGATTGGTGAACCAAAATTGGAGGAAGTTTCCTATAATGGAATTGCGATGGGCCAAGCAAAATTTAAAATTGAAGGGAAATTTGCAGCACACATTGATTGTAATAATAAGGAAGAAGAATTAGATTGCCATGTTGTGGAAGGCAAATTGAATTTAATTGGATTACCTTGGCTTAAAAGATTGAATTTATTGAAAAATATTGTTAATGTTCCAGAAATTGAAAAGGAAAGGAAGAAAATTGTATGGAACAAACAAAAGCCAATGTCAAAACCAATTGTAAAGAAAAAACTCTGGAAAGGCAAAAATGTAATTGTGAAGAACAAGAACAAAAGAACCAACAAAATTGAATGGTTAAAAGGCGAAATTGTAGGAAAAGTTGGTCAATTGTTTAGAGTTCAAGTTCATTGCCTGAAGAGTGTAATTCTGCGAAAAATTGAAGACATTAAAGAAGATTATCAACAACCAAGAATTGAATCAAAGAAGTGCTACGCTGTCAAACGTTCAGATGCGAGGCTGTACAATGAAGGCGCAACACCGAAAAAGAAAACAAAGATCTGGTCCGAGGAATCTGAAGATATGATGAAAAGCTGCTCTGAGGGTTCAATAATTTCTGAGGGTTTGGTAAATTCTGAGGGATCAAATATTGCTGAGGGATAGATGAAGTAAAGTAAAATAAATAGATAAAATATATTCTTTTGTTTGTAAAATTTTTGTTTGTTCCCTTATACCCTCATTTTTTTGTATGTATTTTGTTGACCGGACTTTTGTTATTGCTTGTATGTTTTGTATTGGTGTTGTAACCCCAGCCTTGCAAAGGGGGAGGTGTTGTGGTGTGGTGGCTACTATAAAAGCCTCACATAATTGTCAGTCCGTGTCTCCTAATTGTCTCCAATATTATCCCAACCTTATTCTATTGCTTCAATACTATTGTTATTTCTATTGTGTGATAAACACATTATTGTATTGTGTATTTCTTGTTGTGCAGAGACACAACAATTTTTTATTCTAAAAATTACAAAAAATAAATATAAAATTGTTAAGTTCCAAAATAATTATTCCCATAATAATTCACTAAAATTTCTGTATCAATGTATTTTTTATTCTAAAAATTACAAAAAATAAATATAAAATTGTTAAGTTCCGAAATAATTATTCCCATAATAATTCACTAAAATTTCTGTATCAATGTATTTTTTATTCTAAAAATTACAAAAATAAATATAAAATTGTTAAGTTCCGAAATAATTATTCCCATAATAATTCACTAAAATTTCTGTATCAATGTATTTTTTATTCTAAAAATTACAAAAAATAAATATAAAATTGTTAAGTACCGAAATAATTATTCCCATAATAATTCACTAAAATTTCTGTATCAATGTATTTTTTATTCTAAAAATTACAAAAAATAAATATAAAATTGTTAAGTACCGAAATAATTATTCCCATAATAATTCACTAAAATTTCTGTATCAATGTATTTTTTATTCTAAAAATTACAAAAATAAATATAAAATTGTTAAGTTCCGAAATAATTATTCCCATAATAATTCACTAAAATTTCTGTATCAATGTATTTTTTATTCTAAAAATTACAAAAAATAAATATAAAATTGTTAAGTACCGAAATAATTATTCCCATAATAATTCACTAAAATTTCTGTATCAATGTATTTTTTATTCTAAAAATTACAAAAAATAAATATAAAATTGTTAAGTACCGAAATAATTATTCCCATAATAATTCACTAAAATTTCTGTATCAATGTATTTTTTATTCTAAAAATTACAAAAAATAAATATAAAATTGTTAAGTTCCGAAATAATTATTCCCATAATAATTCACTAAAATTTCTGTATCAATGTATTTTTTATTCTAAAAATTACAAAAAATAAATATAAAATTGTTAAGTTCCGAAATAATTATTCCCATAATAATTCACTAAAATTTCTGTATCAATGTATTTTTTATTCTAAAAATTACAAAAAATAAATATAAAATTGTTAAGTTCCGAAATAATTATTCCCATAATAATTCACTAAAATTTCTGTATCAATGTATTTTTTATTCTAAAAATTACAAAAAATAAATATAAAATTGTTAAGTACCGAAATAATTATTCCCATAATAATTCACTAAAATTTCTGTATCAATGTATTTTTTATTCTAAAAATTACAAAAAATAAATATAAAATTGTTAAGTACCGAAATAATTATTCCCATAATAATTCACTAAAATTTCTGTATCAATGTATTTTTTATTCTAAAAATTAAAAAAAATAAATATAAAATTGTTAAGTTCCGAAATAATTATTCCCATAATAATTCACTAAAATTTCTGTATCAATGTATTTTTTATTCTAAAAATTACAAAAATAAATATAAAATTGTTAAGTTCCGAAATAATTATTCCCATAATAATTCACTAAAATTTCTGTATCAATGTATTTTTTATTCTAAAAATTACAAAAAATAAATATAAAATTGTTAAGTTCCGAAATAATTATTCCCATAATAATTCACTAAAATTTCTGTATCAATGTATTTTTTATTCTAAAAATTACAAAAAATAAATATAAAATTGTTAAGTTCCGAAATAATTATTCCCATAATAATTCACTAAAATTTCTGTATCAATGTATTTTTTATTCTAAAAATTACAAAAAATAAATATAAAATTGTTAAGTACCGAAATAATTATTCCCATAATAATTCACTAAAATTTCTGTATCAATGTATTTTTTATTCTAAAAATTACAAAAAATAAATATAAAATTGTTAAGTACCGAAATAATTATTCCCATAATAATTCACTAAAATTTCTGTATCAATGTATTTTTTATTCTAAAAATTACAAAAATAAATATAAAATTGTTAAGTTCCGAAATAATTATTCCCATAATAATTCACTAAAATTTCTGTATCAATGTATTTTTTATTCTAAAAATTACAAAAAATAAATATAAAATTGTTAAGTACCGAAATAATTATTCCCATAATAATTCACTAAAATTTCTGTATCAATGTATTTTTTATTCTAAAAATTACAAAAAATAAATATAAAATTGTTAAGTACCGAAATAATTATTCCCATAATAATTCACTAAAATTTCTGTATCAATGTATTTTTTATTCTAAAAATTACAAAAAATAAATATAAAATTGTTAAGTTCCGAAATAATTATTCCCATAATAATTCACTAAAATTTCTGTATCAATGTATTTTTTATTCTAAAAATTACAAAAAATAAATATAAAATTGTTAAGTTCCGAAATAATTATTCCCATAATAATTCACTAAAATTTCTGTATCAATGTATTTTTTATTCTAAAAATTACAAAAAATAAATATAAAATTGTTAAGTACCGAAATAATTATTCCCATAATAATTCACTAAAATTTCTGTATCAATGTATTTTTTATTCTAAAAATTACAAAAAATAAATATAAAATTGTTAAGTACCGAAATAATTATTCCCATAATAATTCACTAAAATTTCTGTATCAATGTATTTTTTATTCTAAAAATTAAAAAAAATAAATATAAAATTGTTAAGTTCCGAAATAATTATTCCCATAATAATTCACTAAAATTTCTGTATCAATGTATTTTTTATTCTAAAAATTACAAAAATAAATATAAAATTGTTAAGTTCCGAAATAATTATTCCCATAATAATTCACTAAAATTTCTGTATCAATGTATTTTTTATTCTAAAAATTACAAAAAATAAATATAAAATTGTTAAGTTCCGAAATAATTATTCCCATAATAATTCACTAAAATTTCTGTATCAATGTATTTTTTATTCTAAAAATTACAAAAAATAAATATAAAATTGTTAAGTTCCGAAATAATTATTCCCATAATAATTCACTAAAATTTCTGTATCAATGTATTTTTTATTCTAAAAATTACAAAAAATAAATATAAAATTGTTAAGTTCCGAAATAATTATTCCCATAATAATTCACTAAAATTTCTGTATCAATGTATTTTTTATTCTAAAAATTACAAAAAATAAATATAAAATTGTTAAGTTCCGAAATAATTATTCCCATAATAATTCACTAAAATTTCTGTATCAATGTATTTTTTATTCTAAAAATTACAAAAAATAAATATAAAATTGTTAAGTTCCGAAATAATTATTCCCATAATAATACACTAAAATTTCTGTATCAATGTATTTTTTATTCTAAAAATTACAAAAAATAAATATAAAATTGTTAAGTACCGAAATAATTATTCCCATAATAATTCACTAAAATTTCTGTATCAATGTATTTTTTATTCTAAAAATTACAAAAAATAAATATAAAATTGTTAAGTTCCGAAATAATTATTCCCATAATAATTCACTAAAATTTCTGTATCAATGTATTTTTTATTCTAAAAATTACAAAAAATAAATATAAAATTGTTAAGTTCCGAAATAATTATTCCCATAATAATTCACTAAAATTTCTGTATCAATGTATTTTTTATTCTAAAAATTACAAAAAATAAATATAAAATTGTTAAGTACCGAAATAATTATTCCCATAATAATTCACTAAAATTTCTGTATCAATGTATTTTTTATTCTAAAAATTACAAAAAATAAATATAAAATTGTTAAGTTCCGAAATAATTATTCCCATAATAATACACTAAAATTTCTGTATCAATGTATTTTTTATTCTAAAAATTACAAAAAATAAATATAAAATTGTTAAGTACCGAAATAATTATTCCCATAATAATTCACTAAAATTTCTGTATCAATGTATTTTTTATTCTAAAAATTACAAAAAATAAATATAAAATTGTTAAGTTCCGAAATAATTATTCCCATAATAATTCACTAAAATTTCTGTATCAATGTATTTTTTATTCTAAAAATTACAAAAAATAAATATAAAATTGTTAAGTTCCGAAATAATTATTCCCATAATAATTCTCTAAAATTTCTGTATCAATGTATTTTTTATTCTAAACATTACAAAAAATAAATATAAAATTGTTAAGTTCCGAAATAATTATTCCCATAATAATTCACTAAAATTTCTGTATCAATGTATTTTTTATTCTAAAAATTACAAAAAATAAATATAAAATTGTTAAGTTCCGAAATAATTATTCCCATAATAATTCACTAAAATTTCTGTATCAATGTATTTTTTATTCTAAAAATCACAAAAAATAAATATAAAATTGTTAAGTTCCGAAATAATTATTCCCATAATAATTCACTAAAATTTCTGTATCAATGTATTTTTTATTCTAAAAATTACAAAAAATAAATATAAAATTGTTAAGTTCCGAAATAATTATTCCCATAATAATTCACTAAAATTTCTGTATCAATGTATTTTTTATTCTAAAAATTACAAAAAATAAATATAAAATTGTTAAGTTCCGAAATAATTATTCCCATAATAATTCACTAAAATTTCTGTATCAATGTATTTTTTATTCTAAAAATTACAAAAAATAAATATAAAATTGTTAAGTTCCGAAATAATTATTCCCATAATAATTCACTAAAATTTCTGTATCAATGTATTTTTTATTCTAAAAATTACAAAAAATAAATATAAAATTGTTAAGTTCCGAAATAATTATTCCCATAATAATTCACTAAAATTTCTGTATCAATGTATTTTTTATTCTAAAAATTACAAAAAATAAATATAAAATTGTTAAGTTCCGAAATAATTATTCCCATAATAATTCACTAAAATTTCTGTATCAATGTATTTTTTATTCTAAAAATTACAAAAAATAAATATAAAATTGTTAAGTACCGAAATAATTATTCCCATAATAATTCACTAAAATTTCTGTATCAATGTATTTTTTATTCTAAAAATTACAAAAAATAAATATAAAATTGTTAAGTTCCGAAATAATTATTCCCATAATAATTCACTAAAATTTCTGTATCAATGTATTTTTTATTCTAAAAATTACAAAAAATAAATATAAAATTGTTAAGTTCCGAAATAATTATTCCCATAATAATTCACTAAAATTTCTGTATCAATGTATTTTTTATTCTAAAAATTACAAAAAATAAATATAAAATTGTTAAGTTCCGAAATAATTATTCCCATAATATTTCACTAAAATTTCTGTATCAATGTATTTTTTATTCTAAAAATTACAAAAAATAAATATAAAATTGTTAAGTTCCGAAATAATTATTCCCATAATAATTCACTAAAATTTCTGTATCAATGTATTTTTTATTCTAAAAATTACAAAAAATAAATATAAAATTGTTAAGTTCCGAAATAATTATTCCCATAATAATTCACTAAAATTTCTGTATCAATGTATTTTTTATTCTAAAAATTACAAAAAATAAATATAAAATTGTTAAGTTCCGAAATAATTATTCCCATAATAATTCACTAAAATTTCTGTATCAATGTATTTTTTATTCTAAAAATTACAAAAAATAAATATAAAATTGTTAAGTTCCGAAATAATTATTCCCATAATAATTCACTAAAATTTCTGTATCAATGTATTTTTTATTCTAAAAATTACAAAAAATAAATATAAAATTGTTAAGTTCCGAAATAATTATTCCCATAATAATTCACTAAAATTTCTGTATCAATGTATTTTTTATTCTAAAAATTACAAAAAATAAATATAAAATTGTTAAGTTCCGAAATAATTATTCCCATAATAATTCACTAAAATTTCTGTATCAATGTATTTTTTATTCTAAAAATTACAAAAAATAAATATAAAATTGTTAAGTACCGAAATAATTATTCCCATAATAATTCACTAAAATTTCTGTATCAATGTATTTTTTATTCTAAAAATTACAAAAAATAAATATAAAATTGTTAAGTTCCGAAATAATTATTCCCATAATAATACACTAAAATTTCTGTATCAATGTATTTTTTATTCTAAAAATTACAAAAAATAAATATAAAATTGTTAAGTACCGAAATAATTATTCCCATAATAATTCACTAAAATTTCTGTATCAATGTATTTTTTATTCTAAAAATTACAAAAAATAAATATAAAATTGTTAAGTTCCGAAATAATTATTCCCATAATAATTCACTAAAATTTCTGTATCAATGTATTTTTTATTCTAAAAATTACAAAAAATAAATATAAAATTGTTAAGTTCCGAAATAATTATTCCCATAATAATTCTCTAAAATTTCTGTATCAATGTATTTTTTATTCTAAACATTACAAAAAATAAATATAAAATTGTTAAGTTCCGAAATAATTATTCCCATAATAATTCACTAAAATTTCTGTATCAATGTATTTTTTATTCTAAAAATTACAAAAAATAAATATAAAATTGTTAAGTTCCGAAATAATTATTCCCATAATAATTCACTAAAATTTCTGTATCAATGTATTTTTTATTCTAAAAATCACAAAAAATAAATATAAAATTGTTAAGTTCCGAAATAATTATTCCCATAATAATTCACTAAAATTTCTGTATCAATGTATTTTTTATTCTAAAAATTACAAAAAATAAATATAAAATTGTTAAGTTCCGAAATAATTATTCCCATAATAATTCACTAAAATTTCTGTATCAATGTATTTTTTATTCTAAAAATTACAAAAAATAAATATAAAATTGTTAAGTTCCGAAATAATTATTCCCATAATAATTCACTAAAATTTCTGTATCAATGTATTTTTTATTCTAAAAATTACAAAAAATAAATATAAAATTGTTAAGTTCCGAAATAATTATTCCCATAATAATTCACTAAAATTTCTGTATCAATGTATTTTTTATTCTAAAAATTACAAAAAATAAATATAAAATTGTTAAGTTCCGAAATAATTATTCCCATAATAATTCACTAAAATTTCTGTATCAATGTATTTTTTATTCTAAAAATTACAAAAAATAAATATAAAATTGTTAAGTACCGAAATAATTATTCCCATAATAATTCACTAAAATTTCTGTATCAATGTATTTTTTATTCTAAAAATTACAAAAAATAAATATAAAATTGTTAAGTTCCGAAATAATTATTTCCATAATAATTCACTAAAATTTCTGTATCAATGTATTTTTTATTCTAAAAATTACAAAAAATAAATATAAAATTGTTAAGTTCCGAAATAATTATTCCCATAATATTTCACTAAAATTTCTGTATCAATGTATTTTTTATTCTAAAAATTACAAAAAATAAATATAAAATTGTTAAGTTCCGAAATAATTATTCCCATAATAATTCACTAAAATTTCTGTATCAATGTATTTTTTATTCTAAAAATTACAAAAAATAAATATAAAATTGTTAAGTTCCGAAATAATTATTCCCATAATAATTCACTAAAATTTCTGTATCAATGTATTTTTTATTCTAAAAATTACAAAAAATAAATATAAAATTGTTAAGTTCCGAAATAATTATTCCCATAATAATTCACTAAAATTTCTGTATCAATGTATTTTTTATTCTAAAAATTACAAAAAATAAATATAAAATTGTTAAGTTCCGAAATAATTATTCCATAATAATTCACTAAAATTTCTGTATCAATGTATTTTTTATTCTAAAAATTACAAAAAATAAATATAAAATTGTTAAGTTCCGAAATAATTATTCCCATAATATTTCACTAAAATTTCTGTATCAATGTATTTTTTATTCTAAAAATTACAAAAAATAAATATAAAATTGTTAAGTTCCGAAATAATTATTCCCATAATAATTCACTAAAATTTCTGTATCAATGTATTTTTTATTCTAAAAATTACAAAAAATAAATATAAAATTGTTAAGTTCCGAAATAATTATTCCCATAATAATTCACTAAAATTTCTGTATCAATGTATTTTTTATTCTAAAAATTACAAAAAATAAATATAAAATTGTTAAGTTCCGAAATAATTATTCCCATAATAATTCACTAAAATTTCTGTATCAATGTATTTTTTATTCTAAAAATTACAAAAAATAAATATAAAATTGTTAAGTTCCGAAATAATTATTCCCATAATAATTCACTAAAATTTCTGTATCAATGTATTTTTTATTCTAAAAATTACAAAAAATAAATATAAAATTGTTAAGTTCCGAAATAATTATTCCCATAATAATTCACTAAAATTTCTGTATCAATGTATTTTTTATTCTAAAAATTACAAAAAATAAATATAAAATTGTTAAGTTCCGAAATAATTATTCCCATAATAATTCACTAAAATTTCTGTATCAATGTATTTTTTATTCTAAAAATTACAAAAAATAAATATAAAATTGTTAAGTTCCGAAATAATTATTCCCATAATAATTCACTAAAATTTCTGTATCAATGTATTTTTTATTCTAAAAATTACAAAAAATAAATATAAAATTGTTAAGTTCCGAAATAATTATTCCCATAATAATTCACTAAAATTTCTGTATCAATGTATTTTTTATTCTAAAAATTACAAAAAATAAATATAAAATTGTTAAGTTCCGAAATAATTATTCCCATAATAATTCACTAAAATTTCTGTATCAATGTATTTTTTATTCTAAAAATTACAAAAAATAAATATAAAATTGTTAAGTACCGAAATAATTATTCCCATAATAATTCACTAAAATTTCTGTATCAATGTATTTTTTATTCTAAAAATTACAAAAAATAAATATAAAATTGTTAAGTTCCGAAATAATTATTCCCATAATAATTCACTAAAATTTCTGTATCAATGTATTTTTTATTCTAAAAATTACAAAAAATAAATATAAAATTGTTAAGTTCCGAAATAATTATTCCCATAATAATTCACTAAAATTTCTGTATCAATGTATTTTTTATTCTAAAAATTACAAAAAATAAATATAAAATTGTTAAGTTCCGAAATAATTATTCCCATAATAATTCACTAAAATTTCTGTATCAATGTATTTTTTATTCTAAAAATTACAAAAAATAAATATAAAATTGTTAAGTTCCGAAATAATTATTCCCATAATAATTCACTAAAATTTCTGTATCAATGTATTTTTTATTCTAAAAATTACAAAAAATAAATATAAAATTGTTAAGTTCCGAAATAATTATTCCCATAATAATTCACTAAAATTTCTGTATCAATGTATTTTTTATTCTAAAAATTACAAAAAATAAATATAAAATTGTTAAGTTCCGAAATAATTATTCCCATAATAATTCACTAAAATTTCTGTATCAATGTATTTTTTATTCTAAAAATTACAAAAAATAAATATAAAATTGTTAAGTTCCGAAATAATTATTCCCATAATAATTCACTAAAATTTCTGTATCAATGTATTTTTTATTCTAAAAATTACAAAAAATAAATATAAAATTGTTAAGTACCGAAATAATTATTCCCATAATAATTCACTAAAATTTCTGTATCAATGTATTTTTTATTCTAAAAATTACAAAAAATAAATATAAAATTGTTAAGTTCCGAAATAATTATTTCCATAATAATTCACTAAAATTTCTGTATCAATGTATTTTTTATTCTAAAAATTACAAAAAATAAATATAAAATTGTTAAGTTCCGAAATAATTATTCCCATAATAATTCACTAAAATTTCTGTATCAATGAGAAAATTTCTTCTCACAGGTCACAATTGGAGTTGAGCCGGTGATCTAAAATATTACAAATTAGATTTGTAACAATGATAACCCCCAAAAATTCCTAATTTAAAAATCAAAAAACAAATCAAAGAACAATTTATTTATTGAAATTAAATTATATAAAAATTGAATTAAATTGTCTGTTGAGAATGTATATGAAAAATCCTTTTTCTTTTCTGGCCAATTTTCGGTAGGCGGGCAGATTTGAGATGGTTAGAAGCAATGGGTTTGATGGGCGGAGTCTAGGAGAGAAAAAATTAAAAATTTAAATAATTAATTTATTAAAAACAAAAATAAAAAATAAATCAAGTATATCAATACTTGACATTCCCCACAATTTTAAAAAAAATAATAATTATTCCCATAATAATTCACTAAAATTTCTGTATCAATGTATTTTTTATTCTAAAAATTACAAAAAATAAATATAAAATTGTTAAGTTCCGAAATAATTATTCCCATAATATTTCACTAAAATTTCTGTATCAATGTATTTTTTATTCTAAAAATTACAAAAAATAAATATAAAATTGTTAAGTTCCGAAATAATTATTCCCATAATAATTCACTAAAATTTCTGTATCAATGTATTTTTTATTCTAAAAATTACAAAAAATAAATATAAAATTGTTAAGTTCCGAAATAATTATTCCCATAATAATTCACTAAAATTTCTGTATCAATGTATTTTTTATTCTAAAAATTACAAAAAATAAATATAAAATTGTTAAGTACCGAAATAATTATTCCCATAATAATTCACTAAAATTTCTGTATCAATGTATTTTTTATTCTAAAAATTACAAAAAATAAATATAAAATTGTTAAGTTCCGAAATAATTATTTCCATAATAATTCACTAAAATTTCTGTATCAATGTATTTTTTATTCTAAAAATTACAAAAAATAAATATAAAATTGTTAAGTTCCGAAATAATTATTCCCATAATATTTCACTAAAATTTCTGTATCAATGTATTTTTTATTCTAAAAATTACAAAAAATAAATATAAAATTGTTAAGTTCCGAAATAATTATTCCCATAATAATTCACTAAAATTTCTGTATCAATGTATTTTTTATTCTAAAAATTACAAAAAATAAATATAAAATTGTTAAGTTCCGAAATAATTATTCCCATAATAATTCACTAAAATTTCTGTATCAATGTATTTTTTATTCTAAAAATTACAAAAAATAAATATAAAATTGTTAAGTACCGAAATAATTATTCCCATAATAATTCACTAAAATTTCTGTATCAATGTATTTTTTATTCTAAAAATTACAAAAAATAAATATAAAATTGTTAAGTTCCGAAATAATTATTTCCATAATAATTCACTAAAATTTCTGTATCAATGTATTTTTTATTCTAAAAATTACAAAAAATAAATATAAAATTGTTAAGTTCCGAAATAATTATTCCCATAATAATTCACTAAAATTTCTGTATCAATGAGAAAATTTCTTCTCACAGGTCACAATTGGAGTTGAGCCGGTGATCTAAAATATTACAAATTAGATTTGTAACAATGATAACCCCCAAAAATTCCTAATTTAAAAATCAAAAAACAAATCAAAGAACAATTTATTTATTGAAATTAAATTATATAAAAATTGAAGAAAATTGTCTGTTGAGAATGTATATGAAAAATCCTTTTTCTTTTCTGGCCAATTTTCGGTAGGCGGGCAGATTTGAGATGGTTAGAAGCAATGGGTTTGATGGGCGGAGTCTAGGAGAGAAAAAATTAAAAATTTAAATAATTAATTTATTAAAAACAAAAATAAAAAATAAATCAAGTATATCAATACTTGACATTCCCCACAATTTTAAAAATATTTTCCGCCGGGAAAATAACCTATTAATGCTTGTTTGATAGTTCCCTCCTAATCCCTCTTTTTAGTGATCTCCTGGCGTTCCTGAATGTAATATTTCCAATCCTATCAGGACTCTCAGATTCCTCTTCCCCACTTAAAATTTCTAACGTCTTGATAGACGGTTTCGGTGTTGCTAACCTTATTTCCCTCTGACTAAAATTATTGGCTCTCTTTCTGAGTATACCCCTAATTTTAAATTTTTAAATAAAATTCATATATCTTATATGTCCACTTAATGAGTATAATCAAAACCACAATTCTAGTCAGTATCAACCAATAGTCTATTTTTCCTATTATCAACCCCCATGGAGAAATGTCTTCGAGGCTACTCGATCCTCCCCCTTTCGATAAAGGTGATGATTCGGTCGAAATTTCAAAATTATATTTGAAACATTTCTGGGATTCTGGGGGAAACATTTCTGGGATGCTATTTGAAACATCTCTGGGATGCGATAAACCTATATTTGCCGATTGGTGAGCATGGCCAGTATTCTATGTTTTCATTTATCCATTTTCCTTCGATAAGGCTGGATTTTGAAAGTTTTCTAACTAGTAGGGTTGGATTTGTATACTGTCGGTTACTCATTGCCTGTTCTATGTAATTTGAAAAAATGAGAAAAGAAGAAAGAGAGAAAAAAAATGATAGACATTTATAGAGGGATTTGAATGAAATTAATTTGAAAAAAAAAGATTATATGAAAGAGAGAGAGAGAAAAAAATGAAGATTCTATTTACATTTATTGGCAATCATTTATATTTCAAGCGGGAAAAGGTGCTTAGTTGCTCTCTCCATTATTTTATTTCCTACTCTTACTTTCGCTGTTCTTGTCGATACAAGTTCTTCAACTCGAGCTAGTTTCCAACGAGACCTAGGAGTATTTATGTCTGAAATTATTACCACATCACCAGGCTGAGGAAATTTAGTGTTTACATTGTGTTGACTACTATAATGTTTATCCCTTAATTCCATTAAGTAAGTTTCTCTCCACTTTTCCCAAAAGTTATGAATTATATTCTGTGATTTTGCGTAGCTATTTACTAAATCTTGTCTACTACTTTTATCGATATAAAAGTCAGGATCTTCGGTATCTATTGGCTTTGGACTTATATCTAGATTACTATTGTTCATCGTCGGGAAAGCTAAGTCTATCGGTCTCAAAGGCTTGATAGCTTCTGACTCCGACATGTACGACAATGGTCTCTCATTTACAATTCTTTCTACTTCGATAAGTAGTGTCCATAGTTCTTCTAAAGTTAAAAGTTTATTCCTTATTTCTCTTTTCAAGTGATACTTGACTGTTCCTATCATTCTCTCATACATCCCGCCTTTCCAAGGAGCAAAAGGGGTAATGAATATCCATTCTATTTCATTTTTATTACTATTGTTCTGTACCTCTGGGTCTTGATAGACCTTGTTCCAAAGAATATTTTCTTCTGCGTTTTCTTTTTGTAACTTCTTGATTGCTTTACTGCCTAAAACAAAATTGGTTCCATTGTCTGATATTATTCTTCTCGGGGTACGCCACCTTCTTACAAATCTTGTAAACGCTAGTAAAAATTTTTCCGCTGATGCGTCTGTTACTAACTCTAAATGAATATTTCGAGAAAGTGCACATACAAATATAGTGCCCCAAACCTTTTGTTTGTTTTCGCTTTTTCCTATTTTAACTACCATTGGTCCAAAGTTGTCGATTCCGACGTTTTCCCATATCTCTTCGCCTTTCACTCTACATCCCGGCAATGGAGGTGCTTTTGGGTACTGGTAAGCTTTTGCGAAATGCCTTGCGCACCAGTGACATCTGGTAGTTGGATTCTTTTTTATTACTGATATTATCTTTTGCCTAATACCGGGTACCCAAAATTTTTGCCTGATAGCTGCTGACAAATTTTCTGGTCCGGCATGTTTTCTTTCTTTATGTAGGTCTACTATCATTAGTTCTGTGACCCTGTTATTTCTCGGTAAGTATATTGGATGAATTATTTCTGCTTCTAACTCACTATTTTCTATTCTGCCTTTTACCCGCCAAATGTCTTCAATTTTAATCAATTCCAGATTTTTTGAAATGTGTGCACTTGGCGGATTACTTTTTTGAATTTCTTTGATAAGAAATTTTTCTGCTAATTTTACTTCGGTTGCCGTTGGGCTTGCGATATCTTCTATTTTTGATTTTATGCCTTTTTTCTTTTTCTTTTTACTATTTTTAATATTTTCTAAAAATAATTTTACTGCGCGTAAAAAATATGCCGTTGCGTTTTTAAGCCTTTTATATTGCGAGAAACGTGAATAGTCTATTAATGGCTGGATAGCCTCAATAGTTGTCATTGACATTTCTAGCGCTGGCTGATTACTCTCCACTAAAACAAATGACATGGGATCAAATTCTTTAATACTTTTGGGCCATTTATCTTTACTTTTAGCTAGCCATTCGGGCCCTTCAAACCAATTTCTGTTACTATTTAATTGTTCTGGAGTACAACCTCGGGACGCTAAATCGGCAGGGTTGCTTTTCCCATCGATATGGGCAACAAAATATTTTCTTATCTCTTTTACCCGATTTTTGATGAATCTATCTTTTTCTTTGTTAGAATTTAAAAAATCAATTACATCTGCCGAGTCTGTCCAGATTTTTATATCACTAATGTTTATTGATTTTTCTAGCTCTGATTTTACAAATTTAACATTAGTACAACAGATTTTTGTAGCGTGTAATTCGAGGCAAGGTATAGTTCTTTTTGTTTTATTTAATGCAGATGGTACTACTAGACTTTTTGCGAATGCTAACTGTGTTTTTATGGTCTTGCCGTCAGTTATACGTAAATATATTGCGCATCCTATTCCGATTGCTGATGCATCGGAGAATCCATGTAACTCAAAATTTAATTTACTTTGACTCATTTTACTCGAAAAATGACGCGGAATTACAATCTCTTGACTGTCCCACTTTTGCATTAATTCTTTCCATTCGATAATGAAATTATTTTCTGCTTGCGTGTCCCATTTTAACTTTTTATTTTCTTCCAATTTCTGCCTTAATAATTTGCCTTGTAATATAATTGGACTTATCAGCCCTAGAGGATCGAATGGTTGAGCTATTGCTGATAAAACATTGCGTCGCGTTACAGTTTTTTCTTTCGGATATTCTTTTAGTTTTATTGATATATTGTCTTTATTTATGTCCCAGTTTAAACCTAGTAATTTAGTTTTATTTTCTTGTAATTTGTCACATTCGGGTATTTCTGAGCATTGTTTCCAAGCATTTGAAGTAAATTCTCTCACATTCATGTTTGCTTCTTTAAAAATCTTTTTCAATCTTAGATAAGTTGAAAAAATTTCTTCTGGATTTTCTATACCTAATAATAAATTGTCTACGTATTTATCTACTTCTAATTCTTTTACCAATTGACTGTTATATTTTTTATAATGGTGTTTTAGAACAATCGATAAGTGTGTTGGGCTACATATTACCCCGAAAGTTACTCTACAAAAGCGATATTCGATAATACTGCTTTGTTCATTATTTGGGTCTGAATACCAGAGAAATCTAAGTGCGTCTCTGTCATTTTGGTTGATACCAATTTGCAAAAACGCTTTTTCTATATCGCAAGTGATAATGTATTTTTTCAATCTCGCTCTTAATAAAATTCCTGTAAGATCATTGTACAATTTTGGTCCCTTATTTAGACATTGATTTAGACTTGGAAGCTCCTTCCTTAATTTTGCACTCGCATCAAATACTATTCTAATTTTTGTGAATTGTTTATCTGCACGTTCAACATAATGGTGTGGGAGATAATGAGTTACTGCTCCTTTTTCCCTTGGAGCTTTTTCTATTATCCCCTTATTAAATTGATCTTGCATAATTTCGTTATATGATTGTATTAATCCTTTTTCTAGCAATTTTTTCCTAGTAGACTTTAACCTTCCTAGTGCCAGATAATAATTATCTGTAAGATTATTAACTTCTTCATTCCAAATTAATTTAACTTCGTACCTATCGCCGTTAAAAGTCAGATTTTCTTCGAATTCTTTTAGCCACTTTTCGTTCTCGTCAACATTTGTATCACCTAACCCGATGGTCTCTAGTTGATTGTGTCTATTGACTAATTCATTCAATTCTTTTTCTTCAAAATTTTTTAGTGAATGCTCGGGCTTTTCAAACTCGATAGTTTGTTCGAAAGTGGCACTAACTATTGCTTTTTCTTTTTTAGAGTCTTGCTTGCTTATTTTGCCTTCACCTGAGATTATTGTTCCTATTTTTGACGAACTTATCCAAAATCCGTTGGCCAACTGTTCCATTGGCTTTATGTCTAGGTGGTTATAGAAATCTCCGCCTATTAATAATTGTGGTTCCTCTAGCCTGGGTGTTACTAATATTTTATTCGAAATTAATTTTTCTAAGTCTTTTTCTCTAAATGGCACTCTTGGTAGTTTTGGCATTACTTTGTTTAATTCTCGCGCTTTAATTAGCATATTTATATCATCGCTTTTTATTCCTAATTCTACTATAGATGCTTGATAGCATCCTAAGTCTGAACCTCCTAGTCCTTTTAAGTCAAAATTTATGTTATCGATTTCAGGTAAGTCTAATTCTTTGATAAGATTTTTTGAAATATAACTCTTTTCACTTCCGTCATCTAAAAATGCTATTATTTCTTTATTTAATTTAGGAGTTAGTGGATTATAAATTTGAATTTTTGCGCATTTTAAAAGTGATTGAATTTCTTGCGGTTGCTTTTGACAACTTTTTAATGAAACTGAATTTTCTATGTTTTCGTTGTCCGACTTGTGCTCGATAGTACTAGTGGACTGTTCATAGCTTTTTCTTTTAGGACATATTGCTGGATGATGCATTCTTCTATTGCACAAAAAACATTTTTTGTCTAGCTGTGGGCATTTTGTCAATGAATGTCCACTTTTGAGACAAATGACACATAATTCTTTTTTAATACATAAATTTTCGCGCTCCTTGATTGTTGGAAATTTTCTACAATCTAATGCGAAATGTCCTAAAATATTACAGAAAAAACATGGAAATTTAGAAGGACTTCGACTTCTGCTTGAACTTTGACTTCTATAGTTATATCGCCTACTCGAATAATTATCCCTTGGATTATATCTATTTCCATCGCTTTGATAAGCTTTAAATCTGTTTGGGCTTCTGCTTCGACTTGAACTTGAGTCCCTATTAAATTTATTGTTAGTCTCGTTCGGCCATGGTGAACCTCTTGTTTGGTGTGGATTGCGATGTGCGTTACGGTAACTTGATTGGGATGAAGATCTACTTGTACTTTGATTCCTATCCTGATTTTGATAACCACGAATATCATTTCTAGCTTTCCTATCGCTTTTTTCGGATTTATACCTTACGGCTAAATTCATAGTTGAATCGCGTGTTTCGCTGCTTTCTCTATATCTTTTGCCTTCAGACTTATTTTCACTCCTTAAATATATTTCGTTGACAATATTTAGTTGCTCGATAGCTTTCTGATATGTTTTCCTAAAAAGTCCTGTTGACCATTCATTTTTGTTTGGATCTGCCATTTTTAAATCAATATATCTTTGTAAGACCTTTTTGGACATTTTCTGCTCTAAGTTTAGATAAACCTGTGGTGAACTTAAGTCTTGGTCTAAATTTTCTAACTGCCTTGATAGGCGTTCAATATCTAATTGTAATTTCTGGTCATCCTCTATTTGCCTCGCGTTCGGGAGTTTTGATAATTTATTGTGCAAGTCTCTAATCTGATTTTCCTTTTTACCATATTTCTCCTTTAACAAATCTATAGCTAGTAAATAATTATCATCTGAGAATGGTACTAGTCCTTGAATCACCTTCCTAGCTTCTCCTATTATTAATGAGTCTAGATAGGTCATTTTTTGAACAGGGTCTAAGCTAGTGTCAACATGAATCGTTGTTTCGTACAAAGGCCAAAATTGGTCCCACTTAGTTCCATCAAATTCCTTAAGAGTTAATGCTGGTAGTACTACATTGCGGCGGTTGCCGTTTCCTCTATACCCTTCAAGTAACAGCTTGATAGCTGTCCTCGCGTCTCTTATCGCTTTTATTTTAGTGTTCGCCCTTGTCAAGAAAGCTTGCAATTCGTGCGGGGTTATATGCTCTCTGTACGCTGCGTCTAATTCGGCGCGAACTACTGTCCCTGATGCCTGACATAATTCACTAAATCTAGCTCTGCAAGATCTAATTTCTTCTGTTTGTGTAAGTAATTCGTCATGATTTTCTTTTAGCATTGACTCTTTACATTCTAATATGTGTTTTTCACGCGGAGTATTTATCGCCTGCGGAATTACTGGTATCTCAGTGTCTAGATACATTTCAATGACATCCCGTGCAGTCTGAATCCTTTCTATATAAATTGCGGCCATTATTAATCTTTACAATTTATTTTTAACCCTTCAAACTTTTTACTTTAGAATTTATACTTACTACTACTTTAATAAAAGTTGGATAACTTTTATTTTTAATTAATCTTTTAGCTTTAATTTATGCGGGTGCACGCTTTCGTTGTGAGAGAGGAAAAAATTTGAGATTGGATAATAAAAGAATAAGTTTTTTAGAAAAAGAAAAATTGAACGGGAGAGAGGAAAAAATGAATTTAGTTATTAAACAAATTTAAAATTTAAAACTTATTTTTAGAGGGGAGTTTATTGAAGAGACGAAAAATTTAATTATTAGAAGAGACGAGAACAAATTAAGAGAAAAAAGATTTGAGGAGATAAACAGAGAAAATTTAAATAGTTTGATACTAATTTAAAATTTAAAAAAAAATTGTAAGAGCGTTTATTAGAGAGAAAAATTTGAAACAGATTTTTCTTTCTCTAAATTATTCGAAAGCTGGATAGCTTTCTTGTAATTTTCTAAGAAAAAATTTCTTTTTCAGAATAATTTTAAAAATTTTCAAAAAATTTTTCTTTTCAGCGCTTCTAAAAGTTTCTAAAAGAATTTTTTATCCTTTAACAATTTCTAAATTTTTCAAAAAAAATTTTATTTAAAGAGAATTTCCCTTTTACTTTTAAATTTGCAATAAAGAAAGAAAATTAAAAAAAATTTTTAGTCCCCTTTTTGAGAAAAAATTCTTTTCCTAGTCGGCTCTTCTATTTAAGCGCCAACTTTCCTTTTAAATGTTCAAAAATTCTTACTCTTTCCTTTTTTCTTTCTTAAACACAGATGTGCTTTTAAATTTATCGCGCGGAAAAAGGAAGATAACAGTAGTATAAATGAAAAGAGGAATTTAAAGAATATAGCTTTCACAAAAGAAAGAAAAAAAATTTTTGAAAAAATTTTTGATTGGCTCTAAAAATTTCGAAGAAAAATTCTTTTTAACCCTTTACAAAAATTTAAACTTTATTTTCTTAAACACAGATGTGTTTTTCTTTTAACTCGTAACAGAACGGAATTTTAAAATTTTTGGCTTTTACAAAGAAATTTATGTCGGCACTGTTTGTTTACACCAAAAATATTTCTTTTTAATCTTTCTTAAAAAAATTCTTTACTTTCTGTCTTTCTTTTAAAGCCCAGATGCGCTTTAAACACCTTTAAACACTTTCCGCTCAAAAATAAAAATGCCAATAATATTAGATTAAAGGGATAGATGCGACTTTTCAGATATGAATAAAGAAAAGGAAAAATGATTTAAAATTAATTCGGCCCTTTTTTATTCAGAGAAACAGAATTAAGAGAGTAATTTTTTGGAAGAGAAAAACTATCTCTTCCTTATTAGATTACCGTAATATTTTTCTAAAAAAATTTTTTCTTTATTGTTTTGGATAGAGCAATCACTTTTGTTAATTTTTGGAAAAAACTTCCTAGAAAAAAAATTTTTTAAATTTTCAAAAGAATTTAAAAATTACAAAAATTCTAAAAAATTTACAAAAGAATTTTCAGAAAATTTCTAGAAAAATTTTAGAAGAGGAAAAGATTTTTAGAATAAGAGAGAATAGTAGAAAAATTTAGATATTTCTTCAATTTTATTTTGTTTATTTTTTAGAGAAGGTCCCTTTTTTGCAAAAAAATAATTTATTTTTATTTGTACACCAGATGGCTTCGCTTTTTTTGCCAAAATGCTAAATTTTGTGCCCAAAGACCTATCTAAATACGCGCGTTTAGTGTTCTTTTTGTTTGGGCCCTCTTAAAATTTTCTTCTCAAATGTTTATTTTTTATTCGCTGTGTCACTATTGTATTAGATAATACTAATAGTGTAATAAAAAGCAGAGAAAGGCACGCCAAAAAAAATCACTGCCAAAAATTCTTCTATTCTTTACAGAGGAAAAATTATATGTATTTGATAATACTGTAATTGTTCCCCAAAATTATTTCAGTTTGAAAATTTAACGGGGGGTATACCAATAGTAAATTTGAATAGAGAAAAAAATTGGAGAAATTGGAAAATTTTAATAAGATTGAGAGAATTTGAAAAATTTGGGAAAATTTAAAGGATTGAAAAAGAATTATCTAAAAAATTGGGAAGATTTAAAGGGATTGAGAAAAAATTTTTTAAACAAATTGGGAGAATTTTAAAAAATTGGGAAAATATTGAAAATTGGAAGATTTGAAGAGAGAGAGATTAAAATAAAATTTTTTAAATAAATTAATAAATTTTTTGAAGTATAAAAAAAAAATATAGAAAATTAAATTTTTAGAAAATAGAAGAAGTGGAGAGATTAAGGAATTAAATTTAAAAATTAATTATTTAAAAAAAATTATTTTTAGAAATGAAATTATTAAATTAATTTTTTTTTTTTTTTTTTTAAAAAAATAAAATTTTTATTTGAAGTTTAAATTTTTAAAAAAAATTTAGTTAATTTTAAAAAATTTTTGTTTTTTCGAAAAAGCTTTTATTAAAAAATTTTGCTTTTCTTTTAAAAAATCTTAAAAAATTTATTTTTCTTTTTATTTTATTTTTTGATTTTAAAATTTAAACCCACTTTTTCCAAATTGATGCAGGTTTCACAAATTTGATCCTTGGTTGAACTGGAGTCGCCACTGAGAAAATTTCTTCTCACAGGTCACAATTGGAGTTGAGCCGGTGATCTAAAATATTACAAATTAGATTTGTAACAATGATAACCCCCAAAAATTCCTAATTTAAAAATCAAAAAACAAATCAAAGAACAATTTATTTATTGAAATTAAATTATATAAAAATTGAAGAAAATTGTCTGTTGAGAATGTATATGAAAAATCCTTTTTCTTTTCTGGCCAATTTTCGGTAGGCGGGCAGATTTGAGATGGTTAGAAGCAATGGGTTTGATGGGCGGAGTCTAGGAGAGAAAAAATTAAAAATTTAAATAATTAATTTATTTAAAACAAAAATAAAAAATAAATCAAGTATATCAATACTTGACAATCAATGTATTTTTTATTCTAAAAATTACAAAAAATAAATATAAAATTGTTAAGTTCCGAAATAATTATTCCCATAATAATTCACTAAAATTTCTGTATCAATGTATTTTTTATTCTAAAAATTACAAAAAATAAATATAAAATTGTTAAGTTCCGAAATAATTATTCCCATAATAATTCACTAAAATTTCTGTATCAATGTATTTTTTATTCTAAAAATTACAAAAAATAAATATAAAATTGTTAAGTACCGAAATAATTATTCCCATAATAATTTACTAAAATTTCTGTATCAATGTATTTTTTATTCTAAAAATTACAAAAAATAAATATAAAATTGTTAAGTTCCGAAATAATTATTCCCATAATAATTCACTAAAATTTCTGTATCAATGTATTTTTTATTCTAAAAATTACAAAAAATAAATATAAAATTGTTAAGTTCCGAAATAATTATTCCCATAATAATTCACTAAAATTTCTGTATCAATGTATTTTTTATTCTAAAAATTACAAAAAATAAATATAAAATTGTTAAGTTCCGAAATAATTATTCCCATAATAATTCACTAAAATTTCTGTATCAATGTATTTTTTATTCTAAAAATTACAAAAAATAAATATAAAATTGTTAAGTTCCGAAATAATTATTCCCATAATAATTCACTAAAATTTCTGTATCAATGTATTTTTTATTCTAAAAATTACAAAAAATAAATATAAAATTGTTAAGTTCCGAAATAATTATTCCCATAATAATTCACTAAAATTTCTGTATCAATGTATTTTTTATTCTAAAAATTACAAAAAATAAATATAAAATTGTTAAGTTCCGAAATAATTATTCCCATAATAATTCACTAAAATTTCTGTATCAATGTATTTTTTATTCTAAAAATTACAAAAAATAAATATAAAATTGTTAAGTTCCGAAATAATTATTCCCATAATAATTCACTAAAATTTCTGTATCAATGTATTTTTTATTCTAAAAATTACAAAAAATAAATATAAAATTGTTAAGTTCCGAAATAATTATTCCCATAATAATTCACTAAAATTTCTGTATCAATGTATTTTTTATTCTAAAAATTACAAAAAATAAATATAAAATTGTTAAGTTCCGAAATAATTATTCCCATAATAATTCACTAAAATTTCTGTATCAATGTATTTTTTATTCTAAAAATTACAAAAAATAAATATAAAATTGTTAAGTTCCGAAATAATTATTATCATAATAATTCACTAAAATTTCTGTATCAATGTATTTTTTATTCTAAAAATTACAAAAAATAAATATAAAATTGTTAAGTTCCGAAATAATTATTCCCATAATAATTCACTAAAATTTCTGTATCAATGTATTTTTTATTCTAAAAATTACAAAAAATAAATATAAAATTGTTAAGTTCCGAAATAATTATTCCCATAATAATTCACTAAAATTTCTGTATCAATGTATTTTTTATTCTAAAAATTACAAAAAATAAATATAAAATTGTTAAGTTCCGAAATAATTATTCCCATAATAATTCACTAAAATTTCTGTATCAATGTATTTTTTATTCTAAAAATTACAAAAAATAAATATAAAATTGTTAAGTTCCGAAATAATTATTCCCATAATAATTCACTAAAATTTCTGTATCAATGTATTTTTTATTCTAAAAATTACAAAAAATAAATATAAAATTGTTAAGTTCCGAAATAATTATTCCCATAATAATTCACTAAAATTTCTGTATCAATGTATTTTTTATTCTAAAAATTACAAAAAATAAATATAAAATTGTTAAGTTCCGAAATAATTATTCCCATAATAATTCACTAAAATTTCTGTATCAATGTATTTTTTATTCTAAAAATTACAAAAAATAAATATAAAATTGTTAAGTACCGAAATAATTATTCCCATAATAATTCACTAAAATTTCTGTATCAATGTATTTTTTATTCTAAAAATTACAAAAAATAAATATAAAATTGTTAAGTACCGAAATAATTATTCCCATAATAATTCACTAAAATTTCTGTATCAATGTATTTTTTATTCTAAAAATTACAAAAAATAAATATAAAATTGTTAAGTTCCGAAATAATTATTCCCATAATAATTCACTAAAATTTCTTTATCAATGTATTTTTTATTCTAAAAATTACAAAAAATAAATATAAAATTGTTAAGTTCCGAAATAATTATTCCCATAATAATTCACTAAAATTTCTGTATCAATGTATTTTTTATTCTAAAAATTACAAAAAATAAATATAAAATTGTTAAGTTCCGAAATAATTATTCCCATAATAATTCACTAAAATTTCTGTATTAATGTATTTTTTATTCTAAAAATTACAAAAAATAAATATAAAATTGTTAAGTTCCGAAATAATTATTTCCATAATAATTCACTAAAATTTCTGTATCAATGTATTTTTTATTCTAAAAATTACAAAAAATAAATATAAAATTGTTAAGTTCCGAAATAATTATTCCCATAATAATTCACTAAAATTTCTGTATCAATGTATTTTTTATTCTAAAAATTACAAAAAATAAATATAAAATTGTTAAGTACCGAAATAATTATTCCCATAATAATTCACTAAAATTTCTGTATCAATGTATTTTTTATTCTAAAAATTACAAAAAATAAATATAAAATTGTTAAGTACCGAAATAATTATTCCCATAATAATTCACTAAAATTTCTGTATCAATGTATTTTTTATTCTAAAAATTACAAAAAATAAATATAAAATTGTTAAGTTCCGAAATAATTATTCCCATAATAATTCACTAAAATTTCTTTATCAATGTATTTTTTATTCTAAAAATTACAAAAAATAAATATGAAATTGTTAAGTTCCGAAATAATTATTCCCATAATAATTCACTAAAATTTCTGTATCAATGTATTTTTTATTCTAAAAATTACAAAAAATAAATATAAAATTGTTAAGTTCCGAAATAATTATTCCCATAATAATTCACTAAAATTTCTGTATCAATGTATTTTTTATTCTAAAAATTACAAAAAATAAATATAAAATTGTTAAGTTCCGAAATAATTATTCCCATAATAATTCACTAAAATTTCTGTATCAATGTATTTTTTATTCTAAAAATTACAAAAAATAAATATAAAATTGTTAAGTTCCGAAATAATTATTCCCATAATAATTCACTAAAATTTCTGTATCAATGTATTTTTTATTCTAAAAATTACAAAAAATAAATATAAAATTGTTAAGTTCCGAAATAATTATTCCCATAATAATTCACTAAAATTTCTGTATCAAGGTATTTTTTATTCTAAAAATTACAAAAAATAAATATAAAATTGTTAAGTTCCGAAATAATTATTCCCATAATAATTCACTAAAATTTCTGTATCAATGTATTTTTTATTCTAAAAATTACAAAAAATAAATATAAAATTGTTAAGTTCCGAAATAATTATTCGCATAATAATTCACTAAAATTTCTGTATCAATGTATTTTTTATTCTAAAAATTACAAAAAATAAATATAAAATTGTTAAGTACCGAAATAATTATTCCCATAATAATTCACTAAAATTTCTGTATCAATGTATTTTTTATTCTAAAAATTACAAAAAATAAATATAAAATTGTTAAGTTCCGAAATAATTATTCCCATAATAATTCACTAAAATTTCTGTATCAATGTATTTTTTATTCTAAAAATTACAAAAAATAAATATAAAATTGTTAAGTTCCGAAATAATTATTCCCATAATAATTCACTAAAATTTCTGTATCAAGGTATTTTTTATTCTAAAAATTACAAAAAATAAATATAAAATTGTTAAGTTCCGAAATAATTATTCCCATAATAATTCACTAAAATTTCTGTATCAATGTATTTTTTATTCTAAAAATTACAAAAAATAAATATAAAATTGTTAAGTTCCGAAATAATTATTCCCATAATAATTCTCTAAAATTTCTGTATCAATGTATTTTTTATTCTAAAAATTACAAAAAATAAATATAAAATTGTTAAGTTCCGAAATAATTATTCCCATAATAATTCACTAAAATTTCTGTATCAAGGTATTTTTTATTCTAAAAATTACAAAAAATAAATATAAAATTGTTAAGTTCCGAAATAATTATTCCCATAATAATTCACTAAAATTTCTGTATCAATGTATTTTTTATTCTAAAAATTACAAAAAATAAATATAAAATTGTTAAGTTCCGAAATAATTATTCCCATAATAATTCACTAAAATTTCTGTATCAATGTATTTTTTATTCTAAAAATTACAAAAAATAAATATAAAATTGTTAAGTACCGAAATAATTATTCCCATAATAATTCACTAAAATTTCTGTATCAATGTATTTTTTATTCTAAAAATTACAAAAAATAAATATAAAATTGTTAAGTTCCGAAATAATTATTCCCATAATAATTCACTAAAATTTCTGTATCAATGTATTTTTTATTCTAAAAATACAAAAAATAAATATAAAATTGTTAAGTTCCGAAATAATTATTCCCATAATAATTCACTAAAATTTCTTTATCAATGTATTTTTTATTCTAAAAATTACAAAAAATAAATATAAAATTGTTAAGTTCCGAAATAATTATTCCCATAATAATTCACTAAAATTTCTGTATCAATGTATTTTTTATTCTAAAAATTACAAAAAATAAATATAAAATTGTTAAGTTCCGAAATAATTATTCCCATAATAATTCTCTAAAATTTCTGTATCAATGTATTTTTTATTCTAAAAATTACAAAAAATAAATATAAAATTGTTAAGTTCCGAAATAATTATTCCCATAATAATTCACTAAAATTTCTGTATCAAGGTATTTTTTATTCTAAAAATTACAAAAAATAAATATAAAATTGTTAAGTTCCGAAATAATTATTCCCATAATAATTCACTAAAATTTCTGTATCAATGTATTTTTTATTCTAAAAATTACAAAAAATAAATATAAAATTGTTAAGTTCCGAAATAATTATTCCCATAATAATTCACTAAAATTTCTGTATCAATGTATTTTTTATTCTAAAAATTACAAAAAATAAATATAAAATTGTTAAGTACCGAAATAATTATTCCCATAATAATTCACTAAAATTTCTGTATCAATGTATTTTTTATTCTAAAAATTACAAAAAATAAATATAAAATTGTTAAGTTCCGAAATAATTATTCCCATAATAATTCACTAAAATTTCTGTATCAATGTATTTTTTATTCTAAAAATTACAAAAAATAGATATAAAATTGTTAAGTTCCGAAATAATTATTCCCATAATAATTCACTAAAATTTCTGTATCAATGTATTTTTTATTCTAAAAATTACAAAAAATAAATATAAAATTGTTAAGTTCCGAAATAATTATTCCCATAATAATTCACTAAAATTTCTGTATCAATGTATTTTTTATTCTAAAAATTACAAAAAATAAATATAAAATTGTTAAGTTCCGAAATAATTATTCCCATAATAATTCACTAAAATTTCTGTATCAATGTATTTTTTATTCTAAAAATTACAAAAAATAGATATAAAATTGTTAAGTTCCGAAATAATTATTCCCATAATAATTCACTAAAATTTCTGTATCAATGTATTTTTTATTCTAAAAATTACAAAAAATAGATATAAAATTGTTAAGTTCCGAAATAATTATTCCCATAATAATTCACTAAAATTTCTGTATCAATGTATTTTTTTATTCTAAAAATTACAAAAAATAAATATAAAATTGTTAAGTTCCGAAATAATTATTCCCATAATAATTCACTAAAATTTCTGTATCAATGTATTTTTTATTCTAAAAATTACAAAAAATAAATATAAAATTGTTAAGTTCCGAAATAATTATTCCCATAATAATTCACTAAAATTTCTGTATCAATGTATTTTTTATTCTAAAAATTACAAAAAATAAATATAAAATTGTTAAGTTCCGAAATAATTATTCCCATAATAATTCACTAAAATTTCTGTATCAATGTATTTTTTATTCTAAAAATTACAAAAAATAGATATAAAATTGTTAAGTTCCGAAATAATTATTCCCATAATAATTCACTAAAATTTCTGTATCAATGTATTTTTTATTCTAAAAATTACAAAAAATAAATATAAAATTGTTAAGTTCCGAAATAATTATTCCCATAATAATTCACTAAAATTTCTGTATCAATGTATTTTTTATTCTAAAAATTACAAAAAATAAATATAAAATTGTTAAGTTCCGAAATAATTATTCCCATAATAATTCACTAAAATTTCTGTATCAATGTATTTTTTATTCTAAAAATTACAAAAAATAAATATAAAATTGTTAAGTTCCGAAATAATTATTCCCATAATAATTCACTAAAATTTCTGTATCAATGTATTTTTTATTCTAAAAATTACAAAAAATAAATATAAAATTGTTAAGTTCCGAAATAATTATTCCCATAATAATTCACTAAAATTTCTGTATCAATGTATTTTTTATTCTAAAAATTACAAAAAATAAATATAAAATTGTTAAGTTCCGAAATAATTATTCCCATAATAATTCACTAAAATTTCTGTATCAATGTATTTTTTATTCTAAAAATTACAAAAAATAGATATAAAATTGTTAAGTTCCGAAATAATTATTCCCATAATAATTCACTAAAATTTCTGTATCAATGTATTTTTTATTCTAAAAATTACAAAAAATAGATATAAAATTGTTAAGTTCCGAAATAATTATTCCCATAATAATTCACTAAAATTTCTGTATCAATGTATTTTTTATTCTAAAAATTACAAAAAATAAATATAAAATTGTTAAGTTCCGAAATAATTATTCCCATAATAATTCACTAAAATTTCTGTATCAATGTATTTTTTATTCTAAAAATTACAAAAAATAAATATAAAATTGTTAAGTTCCGAAATAATTATTCCCATAATAATTCACTAAAATTTCTGTATCAATGTATTTTTTATTCTAAAAATTACAAAAAATAAATATAAAATTGTTAAGTTCCGAAATAATTATTCCCATAATAATTCACTAAAATTTCTGTATCAATGTATTTTTTATTCTAAAAATTACAAAAAATAAATATAAAATTGTTAAGTTCCGAAATAATTATTCCCATAATAATTCACTAAAATTTCTGTATCAATGTATTTTTTATTCTAAAAATTACAAAAAATAAATATAAAATTGTTAAGTTCCGAAATAATTATTCCCATAATAATTCACTAAAATTTCTGTATCAATGTATTTTTTATTCTAAAAATTACAAAAAATAGATATAAAATTGTTAAGTTCCGAAATAATTATTCCCATAATAATTCACTAAAATTTCTGTATCAATGTATTTTTTATTCTAAAAATTACAAAAAATAAATATAAAATTGTTAAGTTCCGAAATAATTATTCCCATAATAATTAACTAAAATTTCTGTATCAATGTATTTTTTATTCTAAAAATTACAAAAAAATAAATATAAAATTGTTAAGTTCCGAAATAATTATTCCCATAATAATTCACTAAAATTTCTGTATCAATGTATTTTTTATTCTAAAAATTACAAAAAATAAATATAAAATTGTTAAGTTCCGAAATAATTATTCTTATAATAATTCACTAAAATTTCTGTATCAATGTATTTTTTATTCTAAAAATTACAAAAAATAAATATAAAATTGTTAAGTTCCGAAATAATTATTCCCATAATAATTCACTAAAATTTCTGTATCAATGTATTTTTTATTCTAAAAATTACAAAAAATAAATATAAAATTGTTAAGTTCCGAAATAATTATTCCCATAATAATTCACTAAAATTTCTGTATCAATGTATTTTTTATTCTAAAAATTACAAAAAATAGATATAAAATTGTTAAGTTCCGAAATAATTATTCCCATAATAATTCACTAAAATTTCTGTATCAATGTATTTTTTTTATAAAAATTACAAAAAATAGATATAAAATTGTTAAGTTCCGAAATAATTATTCCCATAATAATTCACTAAAATTTCTGAAATAATTATTAGTATTTTTTATTCTAAAAATTACAAAAAATAAATATAAAATTGTTAAGTTCCGAAATAATTATTCCCATAATAATTCACTAAAATTTCTGTATCAATGTATTTTTTATTCTAAAAATTACAAAAAATAAATATAAAATTGTTAAGTTCCGAAATAATTATTCCCATAATAATTCACTAAAATTTCTGTATCAATGTATTTTTTATTCTAAAAATTACAAAAAATAAATATAAAATTGTTAAGTTCCGAAATAATTATTCCCATAATAATTCACTAAAATTTCTGTATCAATGTATTTTTTATTCTAAAAATTACAAAAAATAAATATAAAATTGTTAAGTTCCGAAATAATTATTCCCATAATAATTCACTAAAATTTCTGTATCAATGTATTTTTTATTCTAAAAATTACAAAAAATAAATATAAAATTGTTAAGTTCCGAAATAATTATTCCCATAATAATTCACTAAAATTTCTGTATCAATGTATTTTTTATTCTAAAAATTACAAAAAATAGATATAAAATTGTTAAGTTCCGAAATAATTATTCCCATAATAATTCACTAAAATTTCTGTATCAATGTATTTTTTATTCTAAAAATTACAAAAAATAGATATAAAATTGTTAAGTTCCGAAATAATTATTCCCATAATAATTCACTAAAATTACTGTATCAATGTATTTTTTATTCTAAAAATTACAAAAAATAAATATAAAATTGTTAAGTTCCGAAATAATTATTCCCATAATAATTCACTAAAATTTCTGTATCAATGTATTTTTTATTCTAAAAATTACAAAAAATAAATATAAAATTGTTAAGTTCCGAAATAATTATTCCCATAATAATTCACTAAAATTTCTGTATCAATGTATTTTTTATTCTAAAAATTACAAAAAATAAATATAAAATTGTTAAGTTCCGAAATAATTATTCCCATAATAATTCACTAAAATTTCTGTATCAATGTATTTTTTATTCTAAAAATTACAAAAAATAAATATAAAATTGTTAAGTTCCGAAATAATTATTCCCATAATAATTCACTAAAGTTTCTGTATCAATGTATTTTTTATTCTAAAAATTACAAAAAATAAATATAAAATTGTTAAGCTCCGAAATAATTATTCCCATAATAATTCACTAAAATTTCTGTATCAATGTATTTTTTATTCTAAAAATTACAAAAAATAAATATAAAATTGTTAAGTTCCGAAATAATTATTCCCATAATAATTCACTAAAATTTCTGTATCAATGTATTTTTTATTCTAAAAATTACAAAAAATAAATATAAAATTGTTAAGTTCCGAAATAATTATTCCCATAATAATTCACTAAAATTTCTGTATCAATGTATTTTTTATTCTAAAAATTACAAAAAATAGATATAAAATTGTTAAGTTCCGAAATAATTATTCCCATAATAATTCACTAAAATTTCTGTATCAATGTATTTTTTATTCTAAAAATTACAAAAAATAAATATAAAATTGTTAAGTTCCGAAATAATTATTCCCATAATAATTCACTAAAATTTCTGTATCAATGTATTTTTTATTCTAAAAATTACAAAAAATAAATATAAAATTGTTAAGTTCCGAAATAATTATTCCCATAATAATTCACTAAAATTTCTGTATCAATGTATTTTTTATTCTAAAAATTACAAAAAATAAATATAAAATTGTTAAGTTCCGAAATAATTATTCCCATAATAATTCACTAAAATTTCTGTATCAATGTATTTTTTATTCTAAAAATTACAAAAAATAAATATAAAATTGTTAAGTTCCGAAATAATTATTCCCATAATAATTCACTAAAATTTCTGTATCAATGTATTTTTTATTCTAAAAATTACAAAAAATAAATATAAAATTGTTAAGCTCCGAAATAATTATTCCCATAATAATTCACTAAAATTTCTGTATCAATGTATTTTTTATTCTAAAAATTACAAAAAATAAATATAAAATTGTTAAGTTCCGAAATAATTATTCCCATAATAATTCACTAAAATTTCTGTATCAATGTATTTTTTATTCTAAAAATTACAAAAAATAAATATAAAATTGTTAAGTTCCGAAATAATTATTCCCATAATAATTAACTAAAATTTCTGTATCAATGTATTTTTTATTCTAAAAATTACAAAAAATAAATATAAAATTGTTAAGTTCCGAAATAATTATTCTTATAATAATTCACTAAAATTTCTGTATCAATGTATTTTTTATTCTAAAAATTACAAAAAATAAATATAAAATTGTTAAGTTCCGAAATAATTATTCCCATAATAATTCACTAAAATTTCTGTATCAATGTATTTTTTATTCTAAAAATTACAAAAAATAAATATAAAATTGTTAAGTTCCGAAATAATTATTCCCATAATAATTCACTAAAATTTCTGTATCAATGTATTTTTTATTCTAAAAATTACAAAAAATAGATATAAAATTGTTAAGTTCCGAAATAATTATTCCCATAATAATTCACTAAAATTTCTGTATCAATGTATTTTTTATTCTAAAAATTACAAAAAATAGATATAAAATTGTTAAGTTCCGAAATAATTATTCCCATAATAATTCACTAAAATTTCTGAAATAATTATTAGTATTTTTTATTCTAAAAATTACAAAAAATAAATATAAAATTGTTAAGTTCCGAAATAATTATGCCCATAATAATTCACTAAAATTTCTGTATCAATGTATTTTTTATTCTAAAAATTACAAAAAATAAATATAAAATTGTTAAGTTCCGAAATAATTATTCCCATAATAATTCACTAAAATTTCTGTATCAATGTATTTTTTATTCTAAAAATTACAAAAAATAAATATAAAATTGTTAAGTTCCGAAATAATTATTCCCATAATAATTCACTAAAATTTCTGTATCAATGTATTTTTTATTCTAAAAATTACAAAAAATAAATATAAAATTGTTAAGTTCCGAAATAATTATTCCCATAATAATTCACTAAAATTTCTGTATCAATGTATTTTTTATTCTAAAAATTACAAAAAATAAATATAAAATTGTTAAGTTCCGAAATAATTATTCCCATAATAATTCACTAAAATTTCTGTATCAATGTATTTTTTATTCTAAAAATTACAAAAAATAGATATAAAATTGTTAAGTTCCGAAATAATTATTCCCATAATAATTCACTAAAATTTCTGTATCAATGTATTTTTTATTCTAAAAATTACAAAAAATAGATATAAAATTGTTAAGTTCCGAAATAATTATTCCCATAATAATTCACTAAAATTTCTGTATCAATGTATTTTTTATTCTAAAAATTACAAAAAATAAATATAAAATTGTTAAGTTCCGAAATAATTATTCCCATAATAATTCACTAAAATTTCTGTATCAATGTATTTTTTATTCTAAAAATTACAAAAAATAAATATAAAATTGTTAAGTTCCGAAATAATTATTCCCATAATAATTCACTAAAATTTCTGTATCAATGAACTTAACAATTTTATATTTATTTTTTGTAATTTTTAGAATAAAAAATACATTGATACAGAAATTTTAGTGAATTATTATGGGAATAATTATTTCGGAACTTAACAATTTTATATTTATTTTTTGTAATTTTTAGAATAAAAAATACATTCTGTATCAATGTATTTTTTATTCTAAAAATTACAAAAAATAAATATAAAATTGTTAAGTTCCGAAATAATTATTCCCATAATAATTCACTAAAATTTCTGTATCAATGTATTTTTTATTCTAAAAATTACAAAAAATAAATATAAAATTGTTAAGTTCCGAAATAATTATTCCCATAATAATTCACTAAAATTTCTGTATCAATGTATTTTTTATTCTAAAAATTACAAAAAATAAATATAAAATTGTTAAGTTCCGAAATAATTATTCCCATAATAATTCACTAAAATTTCTTTATCAATGTATTTTTTATTCTAAAAATTACAAAAAATAAATATAAAATTGTTAAGTTCCGAAATAATTATTCCCATAATAATTCACTAAAATTTCTGTATCAATGTATTTTTTATTCTAAAAATTACAAAAAATAGATATAAAATTGTTAAGTTCCGAAATAATTATTCCCATAATAATTCACTAAAATTTCTGTATCAATGTATTTTTTATTCTAAAAATTACAAAAAATAGATATAAAATTGTTAAGTTCCGAATTAATTATTCCCATAATAATTTACTAAAATTTCTGTATCAATGTATTTTTTATTCTAAAAATTACAAAAAATAAATATAAAATTGTTATGTTCCGAAATAATTATTCCCATAATAATTCACTAAAATTTCTGTATCAATGTATTTTTTATTCTAAAAATTACAAAAAATAAATATAAAATTGTTAAGTTCCGAAATAATTATTCCCATAATAATTCACTAAAATTTCTGTATCAATGTATTTTTTATTCTAAAAATTACAAAAAATAGATATAAAATTGTTAAGTTCCGAAATAATTATTCCCATAATAATTCACTAAAATTTCTGTATCAATGTATTTTTTATTCTAAAAATTACAAAAAATAGATATAAAATTGTTAAGTTCCGAAATAATTATTCCCATAATAATTCACTAAAATTTCTGTATCAATGTATTTTTTTATTCTAAAAATTACAAAAAATAAATATAAAATTGTTAAGTTCCGAAATAATTATTCCCATAATAATTCACTAAAATTTCTGTATCAATGTATTTTTTATTCTAAAAATTACAAAAAATAGATATAAAATTGTTAAGTTCCGAAATAATTATTCCCATAATAATTCACTAAAATTTCTGTATCAATGTATTTTTTATTCTAAAAATTACAAAAAATAGATATAAAATTGTTAAGTTCCGAAATAATTATTCCCATAATAATTCACTAAAATTTCTGTATCAATGTATTTTTTTATTCTAAAAATTACAAAAAATAAATATAAAATTGTTAAGTTCCGAAATAATTATTCCCATAATAATTCACTAAAATTTCTGTATCAATGTATTTTTTATTCTAAAAATTACAAAAAATAAATATAAAATTGTTAAGTACCGAAATAATTATTCCCATAATAATTCACTAAAATTTCTGTATCAATGTATTTTTTATTCTAAAAATTACAAAAAATAAATATAAAATTGTTAAGTACCGAAATAATTATTCCCATAATAATTCACTAAAATTTCTGTATCAATGTATTTTTTATTCTAAAAATTACAAAAAATAAATATAAAATTGTTAAGTTCCGAAATAATTATTCCCATAATAATTCACTAAAATTTCTGTATCAATGTATTTTTTATTCTAAAAATTACAAAAAATAAATATAAAATTGTTAAGTTCCGAAATAATTATTCCCATAATAATTCACTAAAATTTCTTTATCAATGTATTTTTTATTCTAAAAATTACAAAAAATAAATATAAAATTGTTAAGTTCCGAAATAATTATTCCCATAATAATTCACTAAAATTTCTGTATCAATGTATTTTTTATTCTAAAAATTACAAAAAATAGATATAAAATTGTTAAGTTCCGAAATAATTATTCCCATAATAATTCACTAAAATTTCTGTATCAATGTATTTTTTATTCTAAAAATTACAAAAAATAGATATAAAATTGTTAAGTTCCGAATTAATTATTCCCATAATAATTTACTAAAATTTCTGTATCAATGTATTTTTTATTCTAAAAATTACAAAAAATAAATATAAAATTGTTATGTTCCGAAATAATTATTCCCATAATAATTCACTAAAATTTCTGTATCAATGTATTTTTTATTCTAAAAATTACAAAAAATAAATATAAAATTGTTAAGTTCCGAAATAATTATTCCCATAATAATTCACTAAAATTTCTGTATCAATGTATTTTTTATTCTAAAAATTACAAAAAATAGATATAAAATTGTTAAGTTCCGAAATAATTATTCCCATAATAATTCACTAAAATTTCTGTATCAATGTATTTTTTATTCTAAAAATTACAAAAAATAAATATAAAATTGTTAAGTTCCGAAATAATTATTCCCATAATAATTCACTAAAATTTCTGTATCAATGTATTTTTTATTCTAAAAATTACAAAAAATAGATATAAAATTGTTAAGTTCCGAAATAATTATTCCCATAATAATTCACTAAAATTTCTGTATCAATGTATTTTTTATTCTAAAAATTACAAAAAATAGATATAAAATTGTTAAGTTCCGAAATAATTATTCCCATAATAATTCACTAAAATTTCTGTATCAATGTATTTTTTATTCTAAAAATTACAAAAAATAAATATAAAATTGTTAAGTTCCGAAATAATTATTCCCATAATAATTCACTAAAATTTCTGTATCAATGTATTTTTTATTCTAAAAATTACAAAAATAAATATAAAATTGTTAAGTTCCGAAATAATTATTCCCATAATAATTCACTAAAATTTCTGTATCAATGTATTTTTTATTCTAAAAATTACAAAAAATAGATATAAAATTGTTAAGTTCCGAAATAATTATTCCCATAATAATTCACTAAAATTTCTGTATCAATGTATTTTTTATTCTAAAAATTACAAAAAATAAATATAAAATTGTTAAGTTCCGAAATAATTATTCCCATAATAATTCACTAAAATTTCTGTATCAATGTATTTTTTATTCTAAAAATTACAAAAAATAGATATAAAATTGTTAAGTTCCGAAATAATTATTCCCATAATAATTCACTAAAATTTCTGTATCAATGTATTTTTTTATTCTAAAAATTACAAAAAATAAATATAAAATTGTTAAGTTCCGAAATAATTATTCCCATAATAATTCACTAAAATTTCTGTATCAATGTATTTTTTATTCTAAAAATTACAAAAAATAGATATAAAATTGTTAAGTTCCGAAATAATTATTCCCATAATAATTCACTAAAATTTCTGTATCAATGTATTTTTTATTCTAAAAATTACAAAAAATAGATATAAAATTGTTAAGTTCCGAAATAATTATTCCCATAATAATTCACTAAAATTTCTGTATCAATGTATTTTTTTATTCTAAAAATTACAAAAAATAAATATAAAATTGTTAAGTTCCGAAATAATTATTCCCATAATAATTCACTAAAATTTCTGTATCAATGTATTTTTTATTCTAAAAATTACAAAAAAATAAATATAAAATTGTTAAGTACCGAAATAATTATTCCATAATAATTCACTAAAATTTCTGTATCAATGTATTTTTTTATTCTAAAAATTACAAAAAATAAATATAAAATTGTTAAGTACCGAAATAATTATTCCCATAATAATTCACTAAAATTTCTGTATCAATGTATTTTTTATTCTAAAAATTACAAAAAATAAATATAAAATTGTTAAGTTCCAAAATAATTATTCCATAATAATACACTAAAATTTCTGTATCAATGTATTTTTTATTCTAAAAATTACAAAAATAAATATAAAATTGTTAAGTACCGAAATAATTATTCCCATAATAATTCACTAAAATTTCTGTATCAATGTATTTTTTATTCTTTAGTATGGGAATAATTATTTCGGAACTTAACAATTTTATATTTATTTTTTGTAATATTTAGAATAAAAAATACATTGATACAGAAATTTTAGTGTATTATTATGGGAATAATTATTTTGGAACTTAACAATTTTATATTTATTTTTTGTAATTTTTAGAATAAAAAATACATTGATACAGAAATTTTAGTGAATTATTATGGGTATTTATAAAAAAAGTTACTTGGCTAGAAAAAAGTCTAGCTCTTTACAGAGTTGAGATACGGGCTTGAAAGTTTTACATGTCCGGGGTCAAATTTCATGTAGTATTCAGGAAAATTATGACTTTGGGGTTACCTCTATTCTTTGTACCTAAATCGTGTCGGTACCGAGGATATCTCCGGAACGGATAAAGATAGAAAAAAAGTTCCGCCGGTAGGGCGTTGAAGCTTGATTTGGAGATGATGAAACCAAAAAACCCGATGTCGAAATGTCAAGTCTAAAGGTCGATATGCCTGACACAAAATTGGTTTTTCGGTAAAATGTCCGATTTTTCGGAAATGACGAAATCCTGGGGGCATATCTTATAGGTGAGAAAGAAAATGTGATTGATGGGTGAAATTTCGAGTTGAAACAAGGTAAAGTCGAAACTGAAGCAAGTTTCGAGTTGAAGCAGGGGAGGTTGAAGCAAGTTTTGAGGGGTCGAACTTCGGGATCCGGGTTTTTTGGGATTTCTAAGTATGGGTGAGTAGGTAGTCGTTTGAGAGCTGGGAGTAAGTGAAGTTAAATGGGAAAAGGGATAATGTCGAAAGTCGAAGTTCGGAGTTCGAACTTCGAAATCCGGGATTTTCGGGATTGAGATATATGGATGAGTGGGTAGTCATTCAAGAGGGGATGATCAGGGGAGTCTAAAGAGAAAGGATAGTATCGAATGTTGAAGTTCGAAGTCGAACTTCGAAATCCGGGATTTAGGGGAGTGGGAACTATGGGCAAGTGAGTAGTCATTCAAGAGGGGATAATGAGGGGAGATCAGTCGGATATATGAGAGTGTCTAAAGTCGAAATTCGATGTCGAACTTCGAAATCCGGGATTTTCGGTATTGCAAATATTGTCGAATGAGTAGTCATTCGAGAGCGGGCAGTGAGAGGAGTTCACTGGGATTAATAAAAATTTCAAAATTTGAACTTTTAGAAGTCGATGTTCGAGATTCGACATTTCCGGGATTTGAGATTTCAAGGGATATGGTCGAATGAGTAGTCATTCGAAAGCATATCAGAAGGGTATTCTAATGGGATTAGCCAAAATATCTAATTTCGAAGTTTGTGGGTTGAGATCCGGGATTTTGGGTCTGGGACTGAAATGGTTTTCAGACTCTAACTTTGTTAAAAAAATTTTTAGAATTTTTCCGACAACGGATTCGTACTCAGCGTGTAAGATTACACTATAAAACACGTTTTTTTGTCAAAATTAAAAATTTTTGACCCCTCGAATTTTTCAATGGGGTTTTCGGGATTTTTTAAATCGCCATAACTTTGGAACGGATAGGGTTTTTTGCATGAGGATTCCTTTATAAAATTGGGCAAAAAATTAGAAATTTTTTGAGGTAAAAAAATTTCGAAAAAATTCTAAAATGACCCCGTAGTGGTCAATTTTCGAAAAACCCAAAATTTTTCGGTTTTTTGAAAATTTTTCGGGATTTTTGCCAATGGTTCGGGCTGAGTGTATTTTTCCTGGATTAAGCAGATTTTTCTTCATCGGATAAGATTTTAAAATTTAAAAAAAGATCTATTTTGAAAAAGTTATGATTTTTTGAATATTTTAGTGAGTTTTTCCGGCAGAAATTTCCGGCCAAAAATTTTTAATTTTAAAAATCAAGATAGATATGGCGAATTATATATCATTCGAAAGCTCTCATCGAGCTGGCTTTAAAAATATTTTTTTCGAATTTTTTCGGTACATTTTGACGAACATACAGAGGTTCGAACATTTGTTGGGTTGAGTACCGTAACCGGAGATGATGGGAGGGAGAGAGGAAAAATGATTGACAGGTCAAATGTAAGGAAGAGAGGCGAAAATTTTCTCCGTCTCTGACCATGCAGGGCAAGAATAAAAAATATATTGATACAATAAAAAATACATTGATACAGAAATTTTAGTGAATTATTATGGGAATAATTATTTCGGAACTTAACAATTTTATATTTATTTTTTGTAATTTTTAGAATAAAAAATACATTGATACAGAAATTTTAGTGAATTATTATGGGAATAATTATTTCGGAACTTAACAATTTTATATTTATTTTTTGTAATTTTTAGAATAAAAAATACATTGATACAGAAATTTTAGTGAATTATTATGGGAATAATTATTTCGGAACTTAACAATTTTATATTTATTTTTTGTAATTTTTAGAATAAAAAATACATTGATACAGAAATTTTAGTGAATTATTATGGGAATAATTATTTCGGAACTTAACAATTTTATATTTATTTTTTGTAATTTTTAGAATAAAAAATACATTGATAAAGAAATTTTAGTGAATTATTATGGGAATAATTATTTCGGAACTTAACAATTTTATATTTATTTTTTGTAATTTTTAGAATAAAAAATACATTGATACAGAAATTTTAGTGAATTATTATGGGAATAATTATTTCGGAACTTAACAATTTTATATTTATTTTTTGTAATTTTTAGAATAAAAAATACATTGATACAGAAATTTTAGTGAATTATTATGGGAATAATTATTTCGGAACTTAACAATTTTATATTTATTTTTTGTAATTTTTAGAATAAAAAATACATTGATAAAGAAATTTTAGTGAATTATTATGGGAATAATTATTTCGGAACTTAACAATTTTATATTTATTTTTTGTAATTTTTAGAATAAAAAATAAATTGATACAGAAATTTTAGTGAATTATTATGGGAATAATTATTTCGGAACTTAACAATTTTATATTTATTTTTTGTAATTTTTAGAATAAAAAATACATTGATAAAGAAATTTTAGTGAATTATTATGGGAATAATTATTTCGGAACTTAACAATTTTATATTTATTTTTTGTAATTTTTAGAATAAAAAATACATTGATAAAGAAATTTTAGTGAATTATTATGGGAATAATTATTTCGGAACTTAACAATTTTATATTTATTTTTTGTAATTTTTAGAATAAAAAATACATTGATACAGAAATTTTAGTGAATTATTATGGGAATAATTATTTCGGAACTTAACAATTTTATATTTATTTTTTGTAATTTTTAGAATAAAAAATACATTGATACAGAAATTTTAGTGAATTATTATGGGAATAATTATTTCGGAACTTAACAATTTTATATTTATTTTTTGTAATTTTTAGAATAAAAAATACATTGATAAAGAAATTTTAGTGAATTATTATGGGAATAATTATTTCGGAACTTAACAATTTTATATTTATTTTTTGTAATTTTTAGAATAAAAAATAAATTGATACAGAAATTTAAGTGAATTATTATGGGAATAATTATTTCGGAACTTAACAATTTTATATTTATTTTTTGTAATTTTTAGAATAAAAAATACCTTGATACAGAAATTTTAGTGAATTATTATGGGAATAATTATTTCGGAACTTAACAATTTTATATTTATTTTTTGTAATTTTTAGAATAAAAAATACCTTGATACAGAAATTTTAGTGAATTATTATGGGAATAATTATTTCGGAACTTAACAAATTTATATTTATTCTTTGTAATTTTTAGAATAAAAAATACATTGATACAGAAATTTTAGTGAATTATTATGGGAATAATTATTTCGGAACTTAACAATTTTATATTTATTTTTTGTAATATTTAGAATAAAAAATACATTGATACAGAAATTTTAGTGTATTATTATGGGAATAATTATTTTGGAACTTAACAATTTTATATTTATTTTTTGTAATTTTTAGAATAAAAAATACATTGATACAGAAATTTTAGTGAATTATTATGGGAATAATTATTTCGGTACTTAACAATTTTATATTTATTTTTTGTAATTTTTAGAATAAAAAATACATTGATACAGAAATTTTAGTGAATTATTATGGGAATAATTATTTCGGTACTTAACAATTTTATATTTATTTTTTGTAATTTTTAGAATAAAAAATACATTGATACAGAAATTTTAGTGAATTATTATGGGAATAATTATTTCGGAACTTAACAATTTTATATTTATTTTTTGTAATTTTTAGAATAAAAAAATACATTGATACAGAAATTTTAGTGAATTATTATGGGAATAATTATTTCGGAACTTAACAATTTTATATTTATTTTTTGTAATTTTTAGAATAAAAAATACATTGATACAGAAATTTTAGTGAATTATTATGGGAATAATTATTTCGGAACTTAACAATTTTATATTTATTTTTTGTAATTTTTAGAATAAAAAAATACATTGATACAGAAATTTTAGTGAATTATTATGGGAATAATTATTTCGGAACTTAACAATTTTATATCTATTTTTTGTAATTTTTAGAATAAAAAATACATTGATACAGAAATTTTAGTGAATTATTATGGGAATAATTATTTCGGAACTTAACAATTTTATATCTATTTTTTGTAATTTTTAGAATAAAAAATACATTGATACAGAAATTCTAGTGAATTATTATGGGAATAATTATTTCGGAACTTAACAATTTTATATTTATTTTTTGTAATTTTTAGAATAAAAAAATACATTGATACAGAAATTTTAGTGAATTATTATGGGAATAATTATTTCGGAACTTAACAATTTTATATCTATTTTTTGTAATTTTTAGAATAAAAAATACATTGATACAGAAATTTTAGTGAATTATTATGGGAATAATTATTTCGGAACTTAACAATTTTATATTTATTTTTTGTAATTTTTAGAATAAAAAATACATTGATACAGAAATTTTAGTGAATTATTATGGGAATAATTATTTCGGAACTTAACAATTTTATATCTATTTTTTGTAATTTTTAGAATAAAAAATACATTGATACAGAAATTTTAGTGAATTATTATGGGAATAATTATTTCGGAACTTAACAATTTTATATCTATTTTTTGTAATTTTTAGAATAAAAAATACATTGATACAGAAATTTTAGTGAATTATTATGGGAATAATTATTTCGGAACTTAACAATTTTATATTTATTTTTTATAATTTTTAGAATAAAAAATACATTGATACAGAAATTTAAGTGTATTATTATGG